>JARACY010005459.1:0-21743 GCA_029255725.1 Scrobipalpa atriplicella | reverse complement strand
AAAGATTCTGTGTGTGCCTTTGTGTCGAGTCATTTTGGATTTTGAACGTCGCGTGATAGTTCAGTTGGGATTAATTTGAATCACCTTTAAGAGTTGAAGACATTATGAACTCTACTGGATTTACAAAGACCTTGGATTTCCAAGATTTCCATATATTGTTGCAAATATTTAATTTCAGGTTATTTGATGCTTCCTTATTTATCTACAAGAACACTTTCCTTTCGAAGAAGCACTTTTCATTTGATAACATGTAGTTCCATTACCTGCCACTCATCTCTAAAATGGTCATATCACAGAAACCATTCTTGACCATTTTCCCTGCCTGCGGTGCTGCGCAACTCTTCATCTGTTGTCCTTCCACAATGCCTCTGACTCTAACTGGGAATCAAGAGAAATGCTCTCTGCGCATGAGTCGCATATTTGTGCACTTTCACTTGGCGCGGAGCCTGAGACGTGCGCCGATAGACACATAGACGTATTATGCTCTTTTCAAACATTATGGTTCTTATGTTTTATATCTCATTTGAGAAACAAAGTGCAACTAAGCAACTTGAATGTAAGCTTGGAAAACTTTTTAGTGCTCAGATTATCCTTTCTTTAGTTTTACTGCCTTTGTTTTTTGACAAGATACACATAAGTTATATCAAAACATGATTTTTCATCAGTATTCACTTCAATGCTTTCTTGTGGTTTTTCTAAATCAGTATCACCATTTATGACTTCACCATCAAATCTTAATTCACCAATCACGTCCTCTCCATGAAGCTGTTCAATCAAACGGCCATATTGCCCAATTGGTCCTGGCATTGTATCCAGTTACCTTGCCTTTAACCTTCGATACGCATTACGAAACAGCTTTTTCCTTCCGTTCTAGTAGCTAGGAGATTGTTATGATGCGCTTCGTAATACAATGTAATAGACGACCGAGGTTGGTGATTGAGGTGGAATTTTAAATTGATTATTCTATACTCTAGTTGGGTGCAGTCGACCGAAGGCTTCGTGTTGTTGAAAAACATGGAGAAAATCCATGTTCAGCCCATCCTGGGAGGAATTTATTTCTAAACTGAAGAAAACAAGGAATTCTGGGAAGATGTAATAAAATCCCAATCGCTTTTACGACAAACCGAATTAAACCTATTATCTGTTACGAGGGCCGAATCTTGTAGCCAATAAAACTGAAAATAATGGGGGATATGTTCCGGATTAGACTGCCGTATTAACGGGAAGGGATATAACTACATACATACGCTCAAATATAGAGTATTTGTAAAAAATATAAGTATTCAATTATGAATGTTGATGTTTTTTTTTAGATGACTGAAAATCAGAAAAATTGTTCGTCTAAAAAAATTTACAATAACAAATAATTACTGATTGATATTTTAGCCCGAGTGATGTTTGTTTCCGCAAACCACCACAGGACCACACGCTGTCAGATTGAAATCATTCGAAGTACATACCTAAATATAAAAATAAACATGCACGTTTCAAGGTACGCAATTCTATACAGAATTATTTTCTCGTCCACTTTATAAACCAAAAATTTCAAAAGCTTCGGCTTCGGCTAGTTTATAGGTTTGTCTTTCTTTGATCATTAATTGATCACACTGAGGAAAACTTAAGAGAAAACCTAGCAACTCTATCGCATTTTCCCACGTTGACCCCCACACACATTACCGTTGAGGTGGGCGGTCACCTGCGCAATTGTCCTATGCACCGCGCAGTGTAAAGTGTATGATTGCTAAATTGCGCCTGCGTCTTCCGACTGCGGGTTCCCACGTCTGATCGCCTGGTAGGATCTGTGTGAATGCAGATACAATGTTGTTGGATTAACTTTTGACCACCAGCGTTCAAAGATGGTTACAAAAACGATTCGTGGAATGTAGAATTGAGGAATTACAATAATTTTATCACCAACATTGTAGATATTTACGTTGCTCTATAGTTTATTATCTTCTGGTACTCCGTCATAGAACCTATAGAAAATTGTCGGTCCCTGTTTTATTCGTTCCATCAAGATCTGTCATCTCAACTTCGCTTGATCTGATACACCCAATGCTTGATCAGATACACCCGATCCGCCAAATTCAGCTATCAAGGTCACCAACGTCAAGGTCTAGTGACGTAAGCCGTGCACTGCCCTCAACTCAACGAATCAGACTGCTCACCTTGTATGTGCAACTTTCGACCCGGAAGACTTAAACCGATCTGACGCCATATTTAGACAAAGTTATTTTTTTTTACGCTGGAGGCTGGGGAATGAAGGTGATTGAAAGGAGAAGTTTAATTTGTTTACAATGTTATTGTAAGCAATTACTGTAAGAAATTGCAATTGGATCCTGACCTTATAATTGATTCATGTGGCCATAAATAACTAGGTATGATTTTCATTTGATCGTACTGTGCTATGATTAAAAAATCTTGCGCGGATATAATAACTTGCTTATAACATAGCAAAAGAAAAAAAGTTTACAGAGCCTAGTTTACTATAGCAAAATCTGTTTTTTTTTTTTAAGTTCATGTGTCTTTAATAAGACAATACCAAAATAATGTAATTTTCCAGCCGTGACCATCAGCTATCTTACTGATTTTCCCAACGATTAGACACGATATGTTAGAAATAGTTCTGTTACGTAATGAGCGGGGGACTGGACGACGCCCAAGCCCTCGCCCTTCGCCTTGGCTTGGTCATGCTGATCGTTGCTGCTATCAACTCCACCACTTTACATAGAACTACTTCACATACGACGGTCTAACTACGGAAGGTTTCTTCAATACTGGTCAAGGCACGTCATATCATGATAGTAACCGCTTTGTTAAGATCTCTTGGGTCATACAAGAATATATGCGGCTATGTTTCTTTGTTGTTTGGTGATGGAATCATGCCCTCTGTTGCTATTTATAATGGATTGTCACGCAACATTTGTATCCGATCTTCCTGGTACGAAAAAGGGCTTTCTACTTTAGTTACTACCACCTCGAGAGGTTCTAAAGAATCTTTGATATAAAGATTGTTAATTTGCTCGGAACATTGGCATTATTTTCTGACTAATGGTACAAGTATCTTTACTTCTTGTTCATGTTTAATTGGTCTGGTTTCCCTTCTGGGTTGCTTGGATCAGATGGCAGTCGCTCTGTGTAAAAACCAGTATCCTCGTCCAATCCCCTAGATTGAGTAGCCGACCCCGTGAAATACGGGTTAAGGGAGATAATGGTGCAAGTATCTTGACTGTTCTATCTATGACGTCATTGATATCAATGAAAAGAAAGTGACCACTTACCAATAGCCCTGTAGTCCGTATATTGCTTTGGAAGGCAGAGTTACAGTTGAACACATGTGGTGGTGAATCCGTCACACAGTTTTCCTGAAACAAAGAACAGTTGGTCAACAAGGGCTATAAAGGGTGTAAGGAAACTGAAAATTAATGTTCAGTCAAAGAAATTAAACAATTTTCACAATAGAGTAAAACATTTGACTTCTCTATACTAAATAATCACTTTGGTCAGACGATTTGTGTGAGGAAGTCAAAAGTATTAATTACAAAGAAGAATTTATTTGTAAAAAATAATCAGTTTCGTTGCCTAAGTAACCTCTTTCAGGTTTCAGTACGTCACCGTCCCTTACACCCTGTGTAACTGAAATAAGCAAGGTGTTGCTGTTACTCATCTTTTTGCGTCTTTTACACTCGTGACGTCATGTCACTGTATTTTGCGGAAATGTAACATGTTCACGTAAAAGTTGGAAGTCCTTTGTTTTTATGTAGATGACTTTATGACTGTTGCTAATAGTAAGATACATAAAGCAGTATTTAAAAATAGTTTTTCAACTATTTAAAACGTGTTTGTTCTTTGCTCATGTCTAGGTCAGAGGTGACTTAGTGGGATGATGGATCAAACTCATCTATAGAAGACTTTAATATACTCTCCCTATGAAGTTTATGTTGTATGCTATGCAAACAGAAAAAAAACAGATGCAGACTCTTAGTTCCACTATTTTGTTGTGCGCATTAAGAATGTTAACTTGATACGCTACTTATCCTACTTTATCTAAACTTATAAAATCGTTTGTCCTTACTGACTGACTGACTGACTGACTGACTGATTCATCAACGCAGAGCCTAAACTACTAAAGCTAGAATCGTGAAATATGGAGAGCAGGTTCCTTTTATAACGAAACCTACCACTAAGAAAGGATTTTTGGATTTTCCCCCTTAAAGGGGTAAAAAGGGGGTGTGAAGTTTGTATGAAAGTCCGTCAATTTTGAAGGTAGGATCTTCTAATTTTGTATTTAGGGTAATGATTTAAAAGTAATGAATACGTGTTTCAGCGTTTTTGGATTTTCTACCCCTAAAAGGGTTAAATACGGTATGGAAGTTTGTATGGAAACTCCGTTAGTTTTGCAGTTAGGATCTTAAAATTTTGTATTTAGGCTAATGATTTAAAAATAATGAATACGTGTTTCAGCGTTTTTGGATTTTCTACCACTAAAGGGGCTAAATACGGGATGAAAGTTTGTATGGAAACTCCGTCAGTTTTGTAGTTAGGATCTTATAATTTTGTGTTTAGGCTAATAACCAAAAATTAATGGACAAGTGTATCAGAGTTTTTGGATTTTTTATCCTTAAGGGGGTTAAATAGGTGATGAAAGTTTTTAATAATATCAACAGCTCTTTTTCTTGATTTCTAACCATTGCAAACCTTTTTATTCAAGAACTTCTTAGAGCAAATTTGTGTTTTGATAATTTGACAGATTATAAATTTTAAAATTAGAACGTCATCGAACCAACACTAACTTTTTTTAACCATCTTCAAATAAAAAAGGAGGAGATTCTCAATAAGGATGTACGTTTTTTTTATGTACCTATGTTACCTCAAAATTCCGTAATTTATTTTATCCGATTTGAAAGATTCTTTTTTTTTATTAGAAAGGGTATATTTCAATGTTAGTTCCCCGTCCAGCAAAATCTAATTTTGATCGTGGGATCCATGAGAAATGACGGAAACTCCTCAAATTTTATAGGCACACATATATCTATTTTGATATTTTAAGTTAATCTGATGTGGAACTAAGAGCACAACGAAATTATAAGATGCATCGAGATAGGTACCAATTTTACGAAATTTACTCACCATAATGAGCAATTTTTGGTTAGTAGAAATTAACGAAAAGGGGTTGAAAGAATCTTGCAAAAAATATATTTTTGTACTATCCTTTTAACTACCATTGTTTTTGATATCCCACTTGATAGGTTCAGCCTTTTTTGAGATACGTGGTAACAAAGAATAGGGGATGGTGCTTGCCTCTTTCGAGCATTATCATCCATCACTAATACATTAATTAAAGAGTTGTAAGTATATATGTGTTGTGTATGTATGTTAGTTTATTTGTTTGTTTCTTAATTTGTCATCATTGAACTCGAAAATTAATAGACCTATTTTTAAAATTCTTTCACTATTAGAAAGCTACGCTCACTGTGTGATGCGCGTGCGTAGCAATATCAGCTTTTTACTACGAAAAATATCACACTCACACAAATTAAAGAATCTTTTAGATGTGGTCATACTAACAGCTACATGACAATAACCTGATCAAGGACAAAAACAACTTTTTACCGCGGGAACTCAATCCCACGGGAAAACTTTTAGCGGCGGGTGAAACCGCGGGGCGGAAAGCTAGTTGTACATATAGATACTTGTATACTGTATTTTTTTAAATTTATAAATATATATTCTCCTTTGACCCAGGTAATAACCCGCAACGATAGAGGCATCCGAGGGTATCTCCACGCGACCCTGGTGGCTTTTGACAAGCAGTGGAACCTGGCCCTTTCTGATGTCCTGGAGGTGTGGAAACGGAAGGGACTGAAGAAACGAAAAGTTCCACCTGGGTTAGGTAAGTTATTCTTTTAATAGAGACTCTTTGTTGGGCATAAAAAGAACCATAATAAAATTGAAATTAAACATAACATTTTGTTGAAGGCTATTGATGATGATGTTGCTACTTTACTAAGTATACTTAAGAGTATGTAGATATGTGCTGATAGTAACAATCTTTCCGCGAGCAATAAACATTTTCATGCAAAATTCTTTTTTGGTTGATGGACTAAGAGAAGTCGAAAAAAACATCCGCACTTTGATCCACGTTTTTTTAGACAAAGTTGTTTATTTTGATATATGCATATGCATATTTTATCAATGCATTGGCAATAAGTAAACGTCACTCTATTCTATGTACTAATTTCTTCGCATAAAACTAATGTGTTGCATGAGTAAAGTATCAAATATAATTTGAATAAATTAGAAACGATTTAGACAACTTTAATAAAGAATCCAAATAGACAAATGTAAGTTTCATTTGGCCTCGAGCTTCTGTTCTGGTATTAATTTTTCATTAATAATTTCGTAATGATTAATGATCTCGGAACGGAAGTGCTGGCTTTTACGCAATTTCAATCATTTATTTTCAAAACTTCCGTTAGAATTTGCTACATCATTCATAATGATGACACTTCGTAAAAAATCAATTTTACTTTTATTAAATTTTCTTAAATCAATCCTAAAGTAAAGAATACATGAGTACATCTCGTATTATGTATTTCTCATGATTATGTTACCAGTTTCCACACCATTTTTGGGTGTTGTATCTTAGATTCCCTCTTTCTCAGGTACACCAGTGCCCAAAGGTACAGCAGCAAAGATCTCCCCAGTACCAGTAGTGACGGAAACACCCCTTGGGAAGGGTGTATGGGAGTGCACCAGACATATTCCTCAGTTGATGGTGAGGGGTGAACATGTGGTGCTTATTAATGTTGTCGAGCGGTGAGCTCTTTAGAAGTCATAAGCTCCTGGTACTGTCAGCTCAATAAGATAATTTGTTAAATCAGTTTTTTTAGTGTAAGCTATAAGTTAAGTATTTAATGCTGAACCAAGTCCATGACTTGATATTTTTATGTTACTAAAGAAAACATCAAAAATACTGTATAGAAATTGTGTGTATTACGTCTTAGGGAATCTCATAATACCTTATGGTAATAACAAGGAGGGTAATAATAATAACATAATTAAGTTTGTGGAGGTCATTGAGTAATGTTGATTTTTCCCTTCCAAGAAGATACAGGCCCAATGGGATGTTTTCCTGAAGGTGAATCATGTTGACATGTTGTTTATCTTCTAACAGTTCCTTATTACTCTATGAGTAAACTACTATGTAGGTAGGTGAATGATATCTAGTGTTATTATAATTATAATGTTAAAAATAAAGTCGTTTAGATTTGATGTACAGTCTCTACTGTCTGTAATCCGAGAAATAATGCTGATGAATGTCTTGAAAGCATGTCTAAGTAAATTTTCCTGAAAAAACCCACACAGCTCGTCTAGCCGTTAGTAATAAGCAAAAATTCTAGGTACTATGAGAACTAGATATAATACTTACATAGAAAAACATTTTCTATGTAACGAGCTGTACTACTTTGGTACTATAACTATCTTTTTGAAATTTAGAAGTATTTACAAATAATTGTAATTAATGAGTGATCCAAGCATAAATGTTCTTGGTTCTATTAACTTCTGTGAGGTTTATAGAGGGTACTATAAACCCAGAATACGCTACTTATTTGCCTACTAGTAAAATCAGCAACTATTTATGAAATGTCAAAAACGCTTTTTTTTGTATGAAAATACTGAGTTATGACGTCACTCGCAAGTAAATATTGACTACTCAAATCAATAACTTCTATATTTTTAACTCGATTATTAAATCTATAATGTGTATTTATTTTTAAATGATGAATGAGATCCACATAGTATTTTAGCAATCAGATTTAAGTATAAAAGTTTTGAATTGTTTTAGCCACCCAGTCATGCCTATTTAACAATATTTTTTATAACTATGAATGCAACTATTTCTTAAAGCAGTATAAATGTCTACCTTGAATTGCTGCTAATTTCAAAGACATATTAATTATAGAAATGTATTTTTAGCAAAAGTGTTATGATGTTATATAATGTCATTGATAATTTGGGAATTCTCACATTCTCTCTCATCATTGTGTACGTTAAATATAATATTAAAAAGAGACAATGGGTGTTTTGGTTATATTTTTCTTAAAACTTTTGATTCTGCGTGTGAAAGATGGCAGACAATGACGAATATTGATAAAGGTGACTTGCACCAAAGTTGGTTTAACTCGAGGTTAAATTGTCAATTTTTAAAATGAAAATTTTTCATGCTAAATAAATGCGCTTGAGCATAAAAGACCTTAGCCTTGAAGAGATCAAGGATTTTCTCTTATTAAATAAACTGTTACGCTTTTTAGTGCGTCGTTTTATTTGATGTTGCCATTATAGTATCAAAGTTACAGCCAAGTTACGCCATATCAAAAATAATTATTTCCATTCTTAATTTCAACAATTAATCAGATATCTTAGGATCAAAGATTGCTCCTGGTTTAAAGGCTAAAGAGACACTACGCAAAAGACATATAGTCCTGGAAAATTTATCTAAATTGAGGAAAACTCATTCATTACTGATATCAAAAGGATAATCTAATAGCAGACCTGAACATCAGACAGTCTTAATCTAGCTCGCTATTAATGACACAAAGTGACAAGTAAACATGAAGAAATGCCGAAAATAGCTGGTACTTTCGGCAATAGATGACAGCGAACCAGGTGCAACGCCCTCTGGCGTTCGGCCAGGCAACCCACCGGCCAGTATTGTATGGACAGACTGTAAAAACTGAAATACTACCTAATGCCACCTAATACATCATTTCGTAGAGTAAGAGATGGTCACTAATTCGCGTCTTCAGAGACGCGGCGACTAAAAAATTGTAAAGAAATTTTGAACTGCTCTTTGGCAGGCAAAGTTCCAATATTTTTTATTGGACGTCTATAAACTCCAAGAGCCAAATGAAGCCATCAAATTGTTAATTTAATACTTTAAGTATGTGTCTGTTATATTAATTTAGTGATAATAAAATCACACTCAACTTTTTACTGTCATCGTATTACGACAAAACACGTCAAAGTTTTAGATGTCTTGTTTCTTACTTTATGTTCGTGTTGAACATCTGTCATTTAACGTGTTTCACGGACAAAATGGAATGTATTTTTTTTTCTGGTATAAAAACACTAGTGGATTATGTTATGTATGAGGAATAGGCTAAGTTAGATACTAAATCAAAACAATGTGGGTCAAAATCACTTACGTTACCTGAGTGGAAAATATTTTTGATCGAGTTACGAATAGGTATTATTGTTTGTCCATTTGTAATATCAACATTGATTTGAACGCTTCCTTTTCTCGTTGCCTTTACATAACAACTTCATAATTTCCTAGCGGCTTTCCATCCCAACACAAGCGCTATTTATTTTCCAACCATTGAACCCATACGGAAGCTCACGGGGTTACAAGCCTACGCATTGTTCGCCACAATAGTTTTCCCATTTTCTCCCTGCTCCAGGCCGTCGCTCCCGATGACCGAAGGCGACCGTGCGTCGACCTCGCAACAATTCCTTGCTTGCCAACCGCACACTTCCACATACATCACGCCTTAACTACCCATCAAACTATAAATCTCTGAACCGAACCAGCGGTGAACAGCGAAATGTAATGTGAAGCAGGTGCAATCGGTTCGCAGAATCGGTCGCTAGCGAGTTTACGTTCGCGGCGTTCTTTCACGCCATCGCATACGAATTTGGAATATCTTTTTTCGCATTTTTTGCCGGCCAGTGCTTAATTTATTTCTTGCTCGAACTTTATTTGAATGGGAGATTGTTTCAAATTGTTAGTTGGCACTCTAATGCACTTTTTACTCTTTCTTAAAGCTTCGACCGAACGATTTACTTTCAATTTATACCGGAGACTGTAGAAAAACAAAACGGATTGTTTTTTGTATGAAATCTTAAGAAAAAGACAATTATATCAGCGCTTATACAGCTTAATTAAGATTTAAAGTCATTAAAAGCATTTAAACGCAGTTGTTGTCGCAGTTAATAGCAGCTTACGACAAAATATTAAAGGTTTAAAACCCCCAGCCTTAAAGCGAAGATGAATGATTTTGGAAATGTCATGACGTACTGGTCTTCATTATTCCCGGAAGGTCACACACGCGGTCAACCGCTCGCTCTTGAACTTTTCGATCTGGAGTTTTCGGAGAATCGTCATTCTTTAAAAAATATCAGTGATTCTTCTGAAGTACAGTAATTACTGATTCTTTTAATTTTTTCGGTAATTTGTCAACACCTAAATTTTTCATATCAACATCTTTTCATTATCTCTAACAAAGAAATTCTTAATAATTTAATTAATAGTTTTTTATTTAATTGACGTTTTCTTCATCAAAATCGGTCTAGTTAGACTGCTAGACTCTAGAGCAGTTTCCTGGAATAACCTCGTCATTGACACAGGTAGACACAACAAAGTATACTCCACTTAAACAGCAGATAGTATCAATGATTACAGTTATTGCAGTCACCTGATCATCATTACTATAGTTAGATCTTGAAGGATCTATAGATCATAGCGATTGATCTTTGTGCTAAGGTCTTCCATTGTGATCGTCTTGTTGCTATTGTGGATCAATGTTGCGCAATATACTTGGATCTTGAATCTTCAGGGATTTCCACGAGAAAATGCGTTTATTGCTGATGAAAATCTGGTCACGCGCAATTTGAAAGTTTTTTATACCATTACCGTTCTCAGTCCAATATTCGTTTTGAGTGTGGTAACTTACCTGTAACAAAAAATATGTTTAATTAATGAAGGGATTAATCATTGAAAACGTATCTATTATTAGAGTTCATTTTGGTTTACTTTGAAATTATCTTAAAGTATACATATTATTTAGGTAGGACAGTTTTTCTCTCGAAAATATTCTATTATATGTATTTCTAAGTTAAGAGTTTCCGTGTCTTCTGTCTAGCCTACCAGACGAGGATTTGTGTGAGAGCATGAATATTGCGGATTTCCTGCAGGCAGTCTCTAGGTTTCTACTTACATATAGGCTACATGTATACCTACCTGCTATTCAGACATGCCCACACGTTTTGGTCTGAGGTCTCCAGTCACACTTAGATCTCAAATATGAGTTCGGTCTACATTTATCTACAATTTTTGGTCCGAATTCCCCGATATTTTAGCGAACTTAGTTCCGGAGTTGTTGGAGGGTGCGTGTGAGTGTATAAATAGAGAGATGCGAGATTGCGCAACCCGGCCGATGCACCGGCAGTGCCCGGTCGCACCAACCGATAGAATTGTAATCGCTGGTTAGTTAGAATTAAGAATTTGTCAAAATCGTTATTTGAGAGCAAAGATATCCCTCTGAGTTAAATGTTTTCATAATAATTAAACGAAAAATTTACCCACAGTGACAATTAACATAAACATATAAAGCTACTGTAGAATCGAATTTTCGCTCGCGCTTTTATTTTTAACTCATAAATTTAGAATAATATAGAGTTAGAATAAACTACAATTCAAAATATACTTTATCCGTCGAGCCATACGTATACATTTAAGACACGATTATTTACACAATCGTCTTTACAAACGATTACATAAATTAGCATAATAATATACACATCTGTAACAATGGTCCAACAATAAACACAATACGCCCATAATTCTCGTCAAGATGTTTCAATCTGTTCGTGTTTTTTTTTATTTGCAACTGAATCCTTTCCGATGCAATCTGGATTTTGAGATTATTGCAAAAGTTTTCGAGATATATGTGTAGCTTCTGAAACTAAACATGAAGTTGTATCTCTACTTCCTACAGGGTAAATAAAAATGGCTTCTTAAAAAAGGTATTCATAAAATAGAGTAATTTTATAATTAAACAATTTTTGTATTCATAATTAGGCTTCACGCCTCGAAATAGATCGCATCAGATAAGGTGCCAATCATAAAATAAAACAAATAGCTACACGATGTTTTTATTTTCTTTGTTAAACTACTATGCCCTTGTTTACAACAGATACATAGTAACAACTAGCCAGTATTCTCATTTAAAATCGACCGTGGAACGTATTTTTTTAAATTAAAACTAAATGCACCACATACGCAGAGTTCAGGCGATCAAGGCTGTACGGGCAAAGAATAGTGGCTGGCATTGGCACATACATACATACGTAATTATTTATATATATTACCTACAGCAGGAAGTGTCGCCTTGTCGACCAGTTAGCCTTATATGAACGGTTGGTTTATGTGAGGGCTTAAGTATTATTGTGGTACTTTTCATTATAAAGGGTCTCATAAAAATAATGAAAAAGTTCACAAAATTGTTTACAAGTCTGCCGTATATTTATTGAAAAGTAGGTACATAATTTTATGTTCAACAATATAATTATACTCTCTTCTAGATAAATAATGCAGCAGGTATCTCCTTTATGATTCTGAAGCCAGCGATTTTTTACGTTAAATGATGATCTTCAGTCTGCAAATTTTTTAGAGATCCAGTATAGATCATAGTATTAACTGGTACATTTAATATAATTTATAGTTTAAGCGTTAAGACACTGTCGTTGACAAGTACTTGAGTGGCGAATATGATCATACCTACTTATTTAATAATTGAAACTGAGCTGAAGATTATTCACGTGGCGCCTTGTTGATGTCGTATTAATATTTTATTATTATAATAGGACTCCTTAGTGACAACAACGTCGTATAGAATAATGCATAAACTCTGTTGAAATCCCAAAATCTTGATTTTGGTTCCTTCTTCGTGATTGAAACGTAAAATTTTGTAAATAAATTTGACTAAAGTACTAAAAAAACGTTAATATATTTCTCACAGTTTATAAATTCAACAACCTAAAGTACTTGCCAATACCTTAAAATGCTTCATTCAACTGCAAACCTTCAAATACTTTGTCTAACTTTACAAATAATATCCTCTATCTAACCCGCAGTTTAACCGGCGGCGGTGCAACCGTCCCGAAGGCGCTTTACTCTTTTTGTATTCGTTATTGCAGCTAAGTCGGGCCGCCTGACCTATTTGCTCCAAATAGACGCAGCCCGGCCGCCACGTGCCTGCGTATGGGCCTGATGGCATACCAAAACTATTGCCCAGTCTGAGTCTAGTAGCGGGTCTTCTCGCGTAAACCGTCGGTTTTGGGGGAGAGGTGGTGCCGAGGCTTGGCCTCCTTGCCACGGTCGACCCACGCCCCACGTAACAACGTGGGGGTCCTGCGGTCGGGGATGATATCCCCTTCCCTTTGCCCAGTCTGAGAGTCCAACAAGTTTCTAGGAAAAAAAATTCAGCCCCTTTTGTTATTGAATTTTTTTTGCCGGTTTTGGCGTACATATCGATCCATGTGACATATTATGATGCGAGATGAAATTACAAATCTTGAATTAAATTCATAATTACGAATTTAGACTTGTTATGATTTGATATGTGAACCTCGTACCTATATTTAGCTAAAGGTATAATCTGCTATTTTTGATTGCTTTAATTAAGAACGTTGATTGGCACAGATATCGAAGTATAAACATGTATGTACAAATGGCAGAAAGATTTCTTATTTTTTATGAGAAGAACGTGTAAACAATGAAAGACTTTAGACTAAAGTATGTAGAAGACCACCCCTTAGTCGTAACCTCTACTAGAATTCCCTGTGTATCTGAAAACCATGGATCTTCATCGATCATGGCGTACATTTGAACTATGAACTTACTCAGAATCACGCACGAAAGAATAAGAAAATTAAAGATCTATTTCCGAAGCCATAGGAGGTGTCTGGTCTGGTAGCCCCAATAAGAGAATTGTAGTAGATTTTCTACTAAATCTGCCGGCAAATTAAGCCGTTTTGTTAAGACTCCTTGTAGGGCTTCCTTCGAGACCTCGATTTGTCACTCGAATAACTCGATTAGGAAACAAATTGTGTAATACGATATTATGTTTTGTCGGAGTTTGTTATTTTTAACCAAGAGTTTATTTAGGTAATATTTTTGCTTACTATAGTTTGTCTTAAATTAAATGAGCAGGTTTATATGCATAGTGTTACTGAGCTTATCGGAATGACTGTTAACATTATCAATATCAATTAAACCCTAAATCTAGTTTAATATTAATGCAATTATTTGTGATGTTTAATTTTTTTTATTCACAAATTATAAACTATGTTACATAAAAAATATTTCGTCCAGCACGCCACATCGAGGCAGAGTTCCCAGTTATTATTTTATTTAAAACGACGCAAGAACAAAGGTTTACAAGTTTCTAAAGACATGTAAACAAAAGGACCATTTCCAAAAAATCTACAGAAGAAAAAACATATTACAAACACGTTTCCAAGCACGCCACGTGTACTTAGAGAAAACATTCCACCAGTACCTACACAAGCTCCTTGACTGAAAATTTCTGTGACCATTACCTGCTTTTCATAGAGCAGCGTAGAATCCGTTACTTGGAACAAGCAATGAATAAGGAAATTCTAGCTCACGGTTTGTTTTACAGAGTGTTGTGTTCTACCCTCGCACGTGAAGTCAGTTTTTAGGCTTCAGATGAAAAGGCACTAGTCATGGAGTCGCGTGACAGAAAGTTTTTGAAAAGAGAACTTTTTGGGACTTAACTCTGCCACGTTTACTTGGCATATAAAAAAGTAATGGGAAATGTGTTCCCCTTTATCCTACCACATAATGACCACTACCCAAATTTGAACTTTATATTTTCGCCCTAAGTACTAATGTAATGATTTATTTTTTCTGACCATTGTGAAGTCAGTCACTTTTACGCCTATCGCGTAATAGAAGACTTATCTCCTCTAGTCGTCTATTACACCGCGGAAGTTTGCTGTAAAACAGCATTGAAATTATAAAACAATTCAAATTAATTAACGGTGTAAATGAAACCACTTTTAAAACAACACAACTGTTGACGGTTTGTCGGTGCTATGTTACATTTTATGATGGGCTGACAACCTGTCACTATAGCAATACACATGACCATCTGAAATAAACCTCAAAACTTGTCAGACGTGGCGGAATGACCTTTCGGTAGTTTTCACTCTGCCTACCCCATTAGGGATAAAGGCGTGATTTTATGTATGTGTGTATGTATGTATGTATGTTACATTTTATAGGAGTTTAATGGCACAACGAAATACAAAAATCAAGTTGTAGGAACAAAACAAATTAATGATTGAGTTGCAGTGATTGATACAACAATACTTAACAAACTTGCAGTCACTTTTATGTGAATAAATGTTAAATTATTTTTGATATTTTAGGCTTTGCTTGGTCGAATGGGAATATTGATCAATGATTTTTAAACTGAATGAATTTATGGAACGGATTTTTATTTACATTTTGAAATCCGTCTTTAGACCCTTAGGGCCTAGTCTCGATATAAGACTAGCATAATTTTCTTTTTCTTAAATGTCATTTTCTCAGTACGTTGAATGCGCACTAGCGCTAGGCTCGCTTCGTCGTGACAGCGTTTGCTTTCACCTACGCTTCCTGCTTTACCGGAACAACATTATACGCGTTCCTTTCAAACTCTGCTAACCCCGTATGGAACGTAGGCGTTACTTTTTTTCTGAAATGTAATTTTCCCAGTAGTGTACGATATTAGACTAGACCTAAGCTTGTTGTGTGATTTACTAGCGTTGTAGCTAGGTACTTATCTATTTGAAAATGTCCTCAATACATATTTTTTATGGCAAAACTTTATAGCCCGTTGACGCTCTGCTTACCCCGCAAGGTGCATAGACACAACATCGTGACAGAGTTTGCTTTCACCCGCGCTTCCTACTTTGCTGCACGACATCACCATTATACGCTTTTTATAACAAATGCCGCGGTGAAATTAAAAGTTGTTTAATGACTATTGAGTCAGGTTAGGTATTGTTATTGATGCTGACTTTTTTATAGTGACTTGATATGTAAAATTGTCTGATTAAAGACTACAAACCAATAATAACTGACAAAGTAGGGTAGTTTTAATTTAATAGTGTTAACTAATAAACTACAGCTTAGAATCTAATATCTATGGTTATATTTTTCGTCTACAATATTGTTGTAAATCAGTAGTAATAAATCGATAAAATCAGGGTATAATAAATTATTTGTTTGCCAGGAATAAAGAAGAAGACCAGGACATGAGTAATCATATAACATCATCATTTGAATACTTGTTTGGCCAGAATAGGCGTAGAACATTAAATTGTATCTACTAAGTAAAGCTTAGTTATATTCTAGTATCTACTAGCTACCTAGAGGAACAATTCAATAAAATAGAACGCTCAATAACTTCTCTTGTAAGTTCATACATGAAATCAGTAATTTGTAGAGTCGATACGCAAGAAAAACAAAAATAATACAATACAATTGCGTCTCAATACACTCAGGAGCATCGTAATTAATGCAGTGCATTAAAATAAGCTCATTGAACGACCGACTCGAGCACAAGTGATTGATATAATATAAGATATAATACGTAAGAACACAAGTGTTCCGCGCATGCGCCCAAGGATAGACGAGCTGCATTCCTAGTTGAATTACTTACTATACTAGACCGCGGCGGAGGCCATTTCTCTGAGTAGAGTTCGTACAGCCAAGTTATCTCACATCTGGCCTGAGAAACTCCATACAAGCCGAACGCAAACGCGCGCGTAGCAACAAACCGCGCAAAAGACTTGTATGCGCTCGCGCAGTGAAAGTACTTTCGCGCGCTCGACGCCCCGGTCGACGACCTTCGCTAGCGAGCGAGACCGCGAAATACGTTAGATAAAGATAGCTATAGTTTTCTGAGGAAAGCCGTGAAAACTCGGGTGCATGCGAAAGTCCATCAGGAAATCGGCTCGGTCGTTAAAAGCGAATTTTATACGTAATTTTGAGTCGTAAAACATTAATCTGTAACAAAGTCTATTTTTACTTGCTTTATTATCAATAAAAGTCAATGTGCCATATGTTTTTGGCGGACTTTCCTTCAATTACTCTGAATGCTTCCGTCCTGTAGGATATCCTTTCTTTAACGAGTTTTTCTAAACTAGTTTATTAAGGAAACTGGTGCTGTATTTTCCAGTGCATTTTCTAGGGTTCATTGTATCGAGTGTGTAAACATCGCGGGGTCATTCACCTCTGGAAAAACGTTGCAATGCTGTGGGCCGAACGAACGTAGAGTAAACAAAAATACTCTATTAAAAGAAATAGGAAGAAAATATTGGAATTAACTAGGAATTGAAGTTGATGAAAGTAAATTAAATAAGTACTGTTTGTTTTTCTTTGAAGTAAAAATTACCTGTAGGGATATACTTACTTGTCATTGGAGAGCCTAAAAGAAAGATTTCTACCGTTAAATCTGACCTTCCTCAAATAAGTAACATAGGATGGAATCTCAAAAATAAAATGATTACCTCTCCCATACAAAATTTGGGTACCCTTTGACCAAGGCAAGTATAGGTTATTCATATTATGCTTTCTAAAACTATAGTACCTAGGTCCGCAAAATTTGAATCCCTATCTATTGCTATACGCCCAGATAGAAAAGCAGCTCGCTCATGCTATTTTTTATTTTATTTTAGTCCAGTACACCATGTAGTATGTATACCAATAAATAAAATTTTAAGGGCAGTTGTAGTTCAGTGTTTAGGCTAGCAAGCGCTGTAAATATAAAATTTTATACTTCTTTATAGTCCTTTCTTCGCTACGTCTAAGGGGCATGGCATTTAGGAAGCGGTGCGGTGCCGGTGCATCGCCGGTGCGCCGATTTTGTATGTAATTTACGTCTTCGCAGCGCAGCTTGATTTGAAGTTTCTATACAAAAACGACGCACCGGCACCGCACCGCTTCCTATTTGCCATACGTCTAAGAGGTAGGCGTGGTGACTTGGTAAACACGCTCCCATAGCACTTTGTTGATTACTATGAACTCTATAATATCACGTAACTATAACATACATGGTTATAAGTAGATAAGTATGCAGAAGTACCAATACCTTTATAGCGATTTTTATTTTTACCTTGTACCAATACTAGATACTAGATATGTTTCATCAAACATACTTACTTACCATAAACGACTACTCACAATTTTACCATTGAGTAGGTGCTTTATTTTTCAACTGTTATATCAACATTGATCGAAATAGTTTTTACGTGAAAATAACACATTTTCCTACGGTAGCAATCCTGTTACTTAATTTGTAATAATCATTGTTACTCACTTTTGGTTAATGTTTTTCTCTAATGGTGAAAAAAGTTTAAAGTCGGTCTTCTATTTTAAAGCCAGTTCAAAAACACAATTAATTTTCTCATAAAAATGTAAGCTTAAATAATTTGAAGATAAATTCGGTTGTATAATAAAATGCTTAACGTATTACAAAATATTATGAACAATGACTTCTCATCAGAATACACAACGGTCTTTTTATTATTGTGCGAGTGAAAGTACTTTCTTTGTCAGTAATATTTTATAAAAACGAGCATCTTTTGTAGACTGTTAACAAATAGTCAGTAGTAACTATTTTGCAATGCAGTTGCTTGTATAAGACTGAGACAGAGCGGGCTTACCCAGTAGCCTCAATGGTATTAGCATTCTTAAACATCGACGAAAACGTCATACGACACATTAAGCTTATGCTGTTTGGCGGCGAGAAACAGCCAATCACCAATTGATATTACATATCTTTTCTGAAATGCTTCTGCTATAATACCAGACGTGACGAAAACGACTTTTATTTTGCATTAGATGCTCTGTCTACCCCGTAAGGAAATACTAGGCGTGTCTGCATAATCTAATCATTTAGGGGCAGCCCCGGCTTATCCACTAGGCTGAGTAGGCTTAAGCCTAGGGCGGCAGATTTTGGGGGGCGGCAAAATTCGCCAAAAATAAATAAATAATAGTTTAGGTTTAAAGATTCTTTATTCTCATTAAAGACATAGTCACTTACATGAGAACAGATATAAAAACATAAAATTAATAGTCGTTCGCACTGCACTTTACACTTTGTAGTTTCTGGCTGAAATCAAAACCCTAATAGTGTATATTTTATCATTATTATTGTGTTATATTATATGTAATAATATTGGTCGTCTTACACCCATGTCGAAAACTGTCTGCGACATTTTTATGTATTCGAGCTTGTCGTCAAGTCATCGGTTCGACGACAAACGACGACAACCGCATATACAATTGACGACATCCGACGAGAACCGACGACAGGTTCGGATGTAAGACTGTTTGCGACATAGGTGTGGGTTGGGACCACCTAATACTATACCTTCAGGCCAGGCCAAAAAAAAAACGGCTGAGGTGAAGCCGGATGGGATGGGTTGAGGGGGCGGCAAAATTTGAATAGCCTACAGGCGGCAAATGTGCTAAGACGGCCCTGTTTAGGGGCGCTACATGTCTAATGTCCATTCCTTCCATTCATGTTATATTCCCATTCACCTGTTTTTCATCTAATAATAGACAGAGTGAGTGAGTGAGCCTCCTCATGATGTTGTTTTGTTATTTGATTCGTGTTTGTTTCCGTAAAGGTCAAGGAAAAGTGTACATAAATATAAGGGTTTTATTTTACCGTCAATTTTTTTATATACATTGCTTGTGTTTGCTACTTCGTAGTAAATTAACATTACAGTAGCACTTACTTAGTTAGAAGAGTCTACCTGCTACTTAGAAGGTACCACAGTTCGATCCCCGATCTAATAAAATGAACAAATTTATTGTTAGCCTAGGGCTGGATATACAATTTTTTTTTTATTATTATTAAGGATGTGATAAATTATTGACCTTCTACGAAAATCACACAAATTACAGTAAACCGGGTAACAATAATACAGGTTACTTTTGACCGCGGAAAAGTCAGTAAGCCGCTGGTAAAACCGCTGTTCGAAAAGCTAGTTGAAATATAAAATATGACGTCTAATTATTCACCAAAATATCCAGAGCCTTCAAACTTTACTGCGTCATACTAATAGTACTACAACAATCGATAATACTAAGGGCGGGGCGTATTGTACTTACAACGGTACAGTACAACGCAGATTACTAGTAGAGAGTAGAGAACAGCCTCTGCGTTGGAATTTCACCACTATCCCTACGACATAAGGGTGATGTAAAGTTGTAAACAGTAGCCGTTTTGTGTGGGTGGTTGTATTATGCGTGCCAGTGCGTACCGTCGTAGAATAATACAGTAGATACGGAGTGTGTTTTGGTTTAGAAGCCTGCGTTTGTTTGTAGCGGTTCTGGTACGCGGGAGTTTTTTTTTATGTACCCCAACTTACGCTGAATGAAATGCGGCTATTTTACTATTTAACTATAGGGCAAAAGAAAAAAAATATTTTGTAACTTCAAAACTCATCAAATGCCTAGAGAATAAAATGAATATTTTTTGACACACAAAATATTGGATACAATCAATTTGATTCCATGAAAATATAACCACGATGTTTGAAATGTCTTTGATGGTATTAAAATCGCTATAAAGGTATTGGTACTTCTGCATACTTATCTACTTATAACCATGTATGTTATAGTTACGTGATATTATAGAGTTCATAGTAATCAACAAAGTGCTATGGGAGCGTGTTTACCAAGTCACCACGCCTACCTCTTAGACGTATGGCAAATAGGAAGCGGTGCGGTGCCGGTGCGTCGTTTTTGTATAGAAACTTCAAATCAAGCTGCGCTGCGAAGACGTAAATTACATACAAAATCGGCGCACCGGCGATGCACCGGCACCGCACCGCTTCCTAAATGCCATGCCCCTTAGACGTAGCGAAGAAAGGACTATAAAGAAGTATAAAATTTTATATTTACAGCGCTTGCTAGCCTAAACACTGAACTACAACTGCCCTTAAAATTTTATTTATTGGTATACATACTACATGGTGTACTGGACTAAAATAAAATAAAAAATAGCATGAGCGAGCTGCTTTTCTATCTGGGCGTATAGCAATAGATAGGGATTCAAATTTTGCGGACCTAGGTACTATAGTTTTAGAAAGCATAATATGAATAACCTATACTTGCCTTGGTCAAAGGGTACCCAAATTTTGTATGGGAGAGGTAATCATTTTATTTTTGAGATTCCATCCTATGTTACTTATTTGAGGAAGGTCAGATTTAACGGTAGAAATCTTTCTTTTAGGCTCTCCAATGACAAGTAAGTATATCCCTACAGGTAATTTTTACTTCAAAGAAAAACAAACAGTACTTATTTAATTTACTTTCATCAACTTCAATTCCTAGTTAATTCCAATATTTTCTTCCTATTTCTTTTAATAGAGTATTTTTGTTTACTCTACGTTCGTTCGGCCCACAGCATTGCAACGTTTTTCCAGAGGTGAATGACCCCGCGATGTTTACACACTCGATACAATGAACCCTAGAAAATGCACTGGAAAATACAGCACCAGTTTCCTTAATAAACTAGTTTAGAAAAACTCGTTAAAGAAAGGATATCCTACAGGACGGAAGCATTCAGAGTAATTGAAGGAAAGTCCGCCAAAAACATATGGCACATTGACTTTTATTGATAATAAAGCAAGTAAAAATAGACTTTGTTACAGATTAATGTTTTACGACTCAAAATTACGTATAAAATTCGCTTTTAACGACCGAGCCGATTTCCTGATGGACTTTCGCATGCACCCGAGTTTTCACGGCTTTCCTCAGAAAACTATAGCTATCTTTATCTAACGTATTTCGCGGTCTCGCTCGCTAGCGAAGGTCGTCGACCGGGGCGTCGAGCGCGCGAAAGTACTTTCACTGCGCGTAGCGCATACAA
>JARACY010005458.1:0-21747 GCA_029255725.1 Scrobipalpa atriplicella | reverse complement strand
ATCTATGTGATGTGCACAATAATTGTTATTTCTAAGTAGCCGCAATTGTAATATATTAAATACTAATACCAATGTTACAAGGTAAATATTATGTGATGTGATGGGGAGGGGCCAGGAGTATACCGATAGCACACTGGCCTCTTAGAGTCTGTCTAATGAGTCGTTGCACACGGAAATGGCGCTAATTTTAAAAATCTTTCACATTTAAACACAGAAAAACTACAATAAAACTATTTTGATACTTTTATACAAAAAAACTATTTTGATATCTCCATACAAATAAAATGAAAGTATCAAAATAGTTTTATTGTAGTTTTTCTGTGTTTACATTTAGAGATTTTTAAATTTAGCGCCATTTCCGTGTGTAACGACTCATTACGGTGCGTTCCGATTCACAAAAACAGCAGCAAAATCGATTACAGCGCTAACACCCGTTCCGCTTGCGTTAGCGCGCTAAAAGTGCTCACAGAATTCAACTGAATCGGAACGGATAAATATCGCGCTTACAACGTTCACACTCGCTTTGAGTGAGATTTAATTGTATTATCGTGTTATTATCTTCATCGGTCACCGTAACTATTGTTTTAGACATTATTCGAAAAATTTAGCACGAAAAACAAAAGATGATCTCCAGAAAGAACCAAAATACAAATAGCAACAAGACCGACAACTGTCAACGTCACTCACTTTCACAGATTGCCTAGTATACATTTGACATATCGCTCACAGTGCAAACGCTCCGAGGCGTAGACGCTGATATCACAAGATGGCGTCGGTAGTGACGTCATTTATGACGTCACGTTTTCGTTGGTGGACGCGCTCACGCCGAATCGGAACGACATTTATCGCGATGACAGCGATATTGTCGTGATTCGGAACGCGCTGTTAGACAGACTCTATTTAAACCCAAAAAAAAAAAAAAAAAATCACAATCCACCTCCTCCTGTCATGTGGGTGTCGTCGAGTCGACTTACCCTCGAATCCCCTTTGTTGACTTCTACAGCATGCCCAGGAGGAAGGGCAGCTGGAACATTCTATGTTTTTCTATCGCTCCCAGTCCAACATTGAAGGATATTTAATTGATTTAATCCAATTTAAAGAAAATTGAAATTATTTATTAAAATGTTATACCATTGAACTATTATTATTACTACGCTAGGATCTTTACTATTATATATTCTGTGCTTACGCCTAAGAAAAGACATCAACGACAACGAGGTATGAAAGAAAAATTAAGTATTCGTTTTTTAGATTAGGTACCTAGGTACTACATCTACATACTTTATCTACACTCATGTGGTAAAGTCGGTAACCTAACCTAATCAAAGTAATCAAGAACAGTTGGTTATTGATATACTTTTCTTCCACCATCCGTGGGTAATGATTAATGAACATTCCTGAACGGTGCTACTTACACTTACCATCAGGTTGGCCAGGGTTAAAAAATATATAATTATAGAATAAGTAGTTTTTTGAAGTGGAACTTCTTTAGGCGCGTTGAGAGTAAAATTTCAAGGTCGGGTGACGGAAATACGTCACGGCGGGGGACGGAAGTCGAAATGTCAAAGAAGTTTCACTTTGTCACACTTTTTTTTTTTTTTTTAAATTGGCATGACGCGGTTTGCGCATTGCCACCATCAAAACTTGGGAAACGTTTTACAAAGTGCACACCTGTGGTGCACACACGCTTTTTTTTTTTAAATGGGCATACCGAATACCAACCCTAAGTCCCACGTACAATACTGAATGAATTTAACTAAATTATCCATTCCATTCCCACCAAATTAAGTTAAAGTATTATATCCACCTCCGGTTCTACCATTCACACATCCGACCAGCTCTCTATGAAACTAGACTCGAGTACAGGGAGGGACTAGGGTCACTTGTCGCCCTCTGTTTAAACTTTAAATATAAGCACAAATTAGTATAGCATATTATATCCACCTACGGTAGACCATTCACACATCCGACCTCTCCAACCATGAAACTGGACTCGTGTATAGGGAGGGACTATATATAACTGCATGCAGAACAACGGCTAATGTAATGACAAAGCGGTGACAGGGTAGGCAGAGAGTCAAAAATCTCATAAATGGGAATTTAACTACATTTGTCAAGTTTTGCGTACTGGTAATTTTTGAAGAGGGAAGAGTTATAGTGATAGGTTGTCATCCAATCAAATAAATTGCAATACTGAAGCCTTCGTCACCCTCATATTGGTATGCCCGGGAAGAGAACCATGCTGGAACATAGGAGGATATATTTTGCATGAAGGAATTTAAATTTTTATTAGTATACGTATACCTAAAATAAGGTCGGATATAGCGGTAAATTTTATATTTAAGATCAAATTGTAAACCTATATTCTAAACAAATAAAGACTTTTGAATTTTGAACATTCTATGCTTCTCTATTGTTTCCAGTTCAGAGTCCAGGAATACCTGTTCTATATGCCCCCTCCCTAAATCCAGGCCTGCATGCCTGCGTTGCATTACAATCATACAGGTTGTGGAACGAATAATCTGCATTTCGGCGATGCATGACCCGTGGTCCAACGCCCTTTCCACGCGTGGTCCAGTTTAACTTGACCTCTGACATTTAAACTTGCCCATATAAGGTAAAAAGAAAGGTTGGACGTTTGTGTTTTTTCTGACATTGGTTTATGTAAGCAGGGCATTTGAGCAGGTTTTTTTTTATGTCGTAGGTATGTTGGTGGTTTGGTTGGTGGTGGTTATGTGATGTGATTGGCGTACCCAAGTCGGTCGGAGCAAAGATAATCGCTTCAGGTGGGGATTCACACAAGATTCCGACCTTCAATGCAAATGCGGGGTAGGTAGACCCACAGACCATTGGATAGCTTGCTCCACATTCCCCACCACTCGCGAGAGCAGTTAATGAAGGCAACCGACAACACAACAACAACAACTTTACAGAGTAGGCAGAGCACCTAAGACTAAATAGAGTTTTTAGAATAATTTCAGATGGCCACTGAGGCCGATTCGTAACGATCCCGACTTAACTTCTACTTACTTAAATCTCAACTAAAATTATTGCCATCCCTTTCTGTTCTCTCAAGTGACAGGTATGGATTTATATTAGTTAAGTCGCGTATTTTGCAACCACGAATTGCTACCACTGTGTATTTTTGTAGTGACAAGTTGTCAGCTCTTTGATAATATTCCGAGAAAGAAAAATATTGCTTCCAGTCCCAGTTGATAAGTGGTAAAACCACAGAAGAGTAAATGGAGCTAGCGCTCCCCGATAGAAGGGCGATGTGAGCTTTTGACGCGTGCCACTGTTAGGTACTCAGTACCTATATCCGTCAAGCGCTTGGAATCTTACGTCAGTCTTGCCCAATTTCTTCTCAATGCGCCGCTTAGTAATATTTTTCGAAAAAAATTTTTCATCCCATCTATTCGAAAACGACGACTTTAATCGCATATAAGTGCGCCTAAAGTTGATGCTTCTAAGCGACATAGGTACTAATACTCTACTCTTTGCTAGAGACTGTCCCAGCAGGGTAAAAATGAGATTTTAATCCTCTTTATGAAAATAAGTGCGATTAAAAGAACTTTTAATCGCACTTTTTGAATTTGGAACCTCTTTTTATTTTTTCTTGATTTGGCATGACTGACGCGGAGTGAAAAGAAAATAGTTAGATGTCGAATTCAAATAATGGTACACTGGCTGGTTAGACTGCGCGACGGCTGATAAAAAAAAATTGAAAATGCATGAACTACGGCACGAGTGGGCAGCAGGGTTTTATAGGGAGCCCGTGTTTTCGACTCTTTTTACGAATTATTAAATATTCAAAATGAGGTCTTCTAGCAGTGAAATTACCTATAACATTCTTATTCTATTATATTTAAATTTACAAGTGTTAGTTAGGCGCCTTTTTTTCTCATAGAGGGGGATGAAAAGTAGAGTGTATCACTCGGGAGCAAAAATATTTTTGGCTCGGGCGACGTACTTTGAATCCCTCGCTACGTTCAGGATTCTACTTTAGAATCCCTCGCTACGCTCGGGATTCTACTCTAGAATCCCTCACTTCGCTCTGGATTCAAAAAAACGCCCTCGCCTTAAAAATATTATTTTACTCCCACGTAATAAAATCTACTATACATTGTACAATAATTACTTGTCTGAAAAATTATAAAACAAGTACCTTGAAAAAAGACAGAATTTTCTACCATCGGATAGTCACAAACACTACTTTTTTCAAGAAATTGTTGGTTTAAACGCAAAATGTTTTTGATATATCACTAGTGTTGTTCAATGATCAATCAATTGAATTTATCGATATCGATGTTCGTTTAGCGGGAAGTCTTACATTCATTTAGCGGGAAGTGTACTAATAAGTGTACTACTAATTCCTAAAAAAACAACGATCATTCTTATTGCTAACATTTGTCTGCGACTTCCTGATATGTATAAGACTTTGGCCTGGACTAAGTACCTATACAATACTATTTTTCTCAAACATGCACGTAAGAAAAAACAATACGCGAAGTGCCATATTGACGGATACCAACCCAATAATACCAACTTAACAACAAAATAAGGAAATAATGATTCAAAAACACGGAAAAAATGGAATTTCATACAACATTATTTCCTTATTTTGTTGTTAATTTGGTATTTAGTTCTTTTTATAGATTTCCATGTGGTTTTTTGTATGGACCATCCACTAGGGCCAAGTACTAGGCTGTACCGTCACTCACCTTTGCCTTAACAAAAGCGGCAAAACAAAATAAAAATTACTTGTGGGAAATTGCGAAAAACAATGCCATCAAACTGAAGTTTTATTTCAATGTTCTTCTTTTTATGCAGCCATTATGTGTCCCACTAATAATGCTCTTAGATTAGTTAATACGAGTATATTACTTACTGCTACAGTATTATCGAATCGGCCTCTAGTGTCAGTAGTTCGGTTGCAATTGCAAGTCCGGTTGTCCGAACTAGTGAAACTTTTTAGTGTAAAAATTGCTGATCAAATTTTAAGAGTTGAACGTACCCATGAAACTGAACAACTTTCCTAAGTGCATCTACACCTTTTCGTCTCTTTCGCTCACTCGCGGGCTGGGATTTTTGCACTCTTTCACTCCTGACACAAAATAATATAGTACACTTATATAAGGTCTTTTTAAATTAAGTACAAATATTTTAAGGGTGGATATCTGTCATCAACCTGAACAACTTTCCCCAAGGAACATAGGTCGAAATATGAAAAAAAAAAATGGCCCTCCCATACAAATTGACTCCGGCCGCTGACACCACCAAAATAAATAGGAACTTGTCTTTACTATTATAACTGTCAGCTGCCTCCGTGGTCTAGTGGTCTGAGCCATGGGCTTACGATCCGGAGGTTCTGGGTTCGATTCCCAGGGGGGGAACACAAAGTTGATATTTGTCAATTTATCACTTTGTGAGGTTTTCCCCAGTTTGGTTAGGACATTGCAGGCTGAATCACCTGATTGTCCGAAAAGGAAACAGGATTCCGTGCTTCGGAGGGCACGTTAAGCCGTCGGTCCCGGTCGCTGTCTTTGATAGTGGTCGTTACTGAAACCATGTCAGAGGCCTATAGCTGAGCTACTAGGCGGTTTGAAAACTCTGACACCAGGGTTTATCGGGTCGTTGTTCGACTCGAAAATCCACTCGCTAAGAAGAAGACTGTCAGCTGCGTGCCACTCATCATCATAATGTTGTTATCAGTCTAATACTTTAACACTATCTATACAGAAATAAAATTATCATCTAATATAATTTTAAACACCCAAAAAACATAGCTCTAATCAAATCCTTGTTAACTTTTGTGTTCGTAAAACGAACGACTTTTATCGATAACTTACAGAATTTTACCACATCCCTGGTCTGGGTTGCCAATCAAATTTGTAAATTGATAAGGGTAAGCTCGCACTGCGATATTTTATCGCGCGAAAAAAATCGCCAAAATATGTGATGTATAGAGTTGTATGAAGGTGCACGCACTTACGGAAAATATATTTGCGCGAGATTCCAAATACAATTTACAACGTAAGTTATACTTCTTTAGGCGCGTTATGAAAAATTGGTGAGAGTGAAATTTTACGAGTAAAAAATGACAAATGTCAAAAATGTCAAATGTCAAACGTAAAAATGTCAAATGTCAAAAAATTTTTAATGTCAAATGTCAAAAAATTACAAAAGTCAAAACTGTCAAATGTCTAAGAGTAAACACGCAAGACGTTTTTGCCCGCGGGAAAAAAGCCGCTGGCGCGGAAATATTCGCGCATTTGTATTTGGAATCTCGCGCGATTTTTTACCGAAGTGCGTGCACCTTCATACAACATCATACATCACAGATTTTGCAAATAAAAATCGCAGTGCGTGCTTACCCTTATTTTTATTGGGCAAAATGATGAGCTTCATTCAAACAAAAGTTAGCCCGAAAATTGTGCAAAATATGTTCTTGTTGGCAACATTATTATTGATTATTATTCTATCTTTGTCTATCGCTAGAGAATACGTGGAATAGATATATTATTCAACTATTTGTGGGCAACCAATAGCATCGAGCGTTTTTGTGTAGTGAAAATACAACGTATTTCTTTGAATGTGTGCGACTGGCGACAGCGGTTTTCACAGTTTTTCATACAAAATCAGAATGACAGCCTATCTATTAGGGAGCGGCAGCGACTTTCTCTAATCAGTGGGTAAAACTGCAATGAAACTGCCTCCATGGTTTAGTGGTCTGAGCCATGGGCTCTCGATCCGCAGGTTGTGGATTTGATTCGATTCCCACACCACGGGGCGTGCCCTCCGAAGCACAGAGAGTCGATTGACGATGACGATCGATCTGGCATTCAGCCTGCCATGTCCTAATGTGGCCACTACAGAAATCGAACCAATTATCGAGAGCCCTAGATTCAGACTCAACCCACTAGACCACATATTTTCCTAATATAATTCAGAGGTCTTACATCATTAGCCACATAGATATAGTATAACTCCTATCCTAGCCCGTCACGGCTGGGAAGACTCGAGGAGTGTAATAACGCGCACGGTTTTTTTGCCGGCTTACTATTACATTACAATACCTATTACCAACGATTAACGTTCTTACCGACTCCGCTTATTGTTCAAGAACAACCTAGGGATTAAAAGAAATCTCTCATGTAATTTTAGATTATAGCACGTGTAATATAATATCATTTCCAGTACAGTCTATTGAAGCGTGTATGTAGGCAGTACAGTTGCAAGCGTCATGCAGGCGAGAAAAAGTTTTAAGTAAATTCAAATAAAGGCGGGAAAATTTAAGGATACCATTTAAAAAAACATATTTGTTTCTGAACTTTTTCTATGTATTTTCGATTTCGAATATCGTTTTATTGATATTTAACTGCTTCACAAACATTGTAAAGTTTTATTGTTTTCCCATTGTCTCTTTATGTTACAAAAATATGATGAAAAAAGAAAGAAATCACTGAAGTTTCAAAAATCTTCTACCCGCCCAAAAAATATTTCATGTAGCAACACGTTCAATAAAAAAAAAAATGACAGGCGTTTACGCGCCAAACAACAATGGTTGCTTGCTAACGTTTTGATATGATATTTCTTTTATTTTTGATTAATTTTACTGTCTAATTTACTTAATTTCATCGTGAAAATATTCTTATTTACGTAAACTATTTGGTTCCCACAAAATGTGGTATATTTCGTTGAAAATAGTGACGCAAAGTGGGGTGCTATACTATAGTGGCATTGGCGGGAGACCGTTGTTTGGACTCGTGTAATTTCGTGTTTTCGTGCTGAATCGACTGGTTTTCTTACTGAAAGTGTTACCTGACAATGGCTGCGACGACGCCGAGGCGTTCCGCGCGGGTCCCGCACCAGCACACGCCGAAGATGTCTGAAAGGAAGAAGGGGTTATTCCAGGGTGAACTGGAGGTTTTGAATGACTCAATGACGAAGCACAGGCAGCTGACGGTGCTGGAGAGCGAGAGTGAGAGCGATGACTGCGATCTGGGCATCATGGGAGCCCTGGACTCCAGCTCCTGTGACGAGAATGACCCTAATGTGCCCAAGACACCAGAGAGGAAGGTTTGGCGTAAGTGTGACTGCTATTTTCATGTAAATCAGCGTACAGTTGTTATATGACTATAATTTTGATCAGACTTAATAGGTAACCTACCTAACAGTAGAGGTATTCTTCAGAAAGATAGTATAATATTTCAGTAAATGGAACTTGTCCGTGACTCTGAATAAGTTACTATAATTTGTCCTGACTATTATGAAAACAAACACTTTCATCTATGTTATCTGATATATTTAAGGCCTGAAATGGTACTGTCAAATGGTACAAATGGCATGGCGGGGAAATATGTTGTATTGAAGTAATAACTTGGGAGAAACTCACTTATTCTCTTGTAACCATTTTTTGACCACTGAAGTTTATGTTTTAAGTTTCAGTTCATTGTACATCTAGCTAGGCAATCATTTTAACAATATTACTTCCAACAGATCCATTCATGTTCATTTGCATTTATTATGTTTATGGATTGCATGCATGTCTCAATAAATAACCAATCATCAATTTTCCTGACAAGGTTTATAACCTATTCAATTAGGTATTCTGATTTATTTTATTACGGCTAATTGCAGGTTTTTTGCTCAACAAATATCCTATTGAACCATTGATTTCTTTATTTACAGTAGGCACAAGAAGCCAATCAAAGAAACTGCTCCTAGAAACCCAAGACTTGAAGAACTTTATCAAGTCCCCATTCACACTGAAGAAGTATCAAAACAGATACTGTCCAGAGAAATGTACTGGTTCATTATCAACACCAGCAACCCCTCACTTGCAGAAACACCCTAGGACTCCATCTTCTACGCATTCTTGTGCCAGTGTACATACAACCTCATCCACCTCAAGCAAAGCCCGAAAGAGCCTGGCCAGCCTCATCGCTGACACCGAGAGCTGCAGCAGCTCCCTCAAAGACCTTAACTTTGACACTGATTCCGGGACTGACTCTAAAGAAAATACCCCATCGAAATCTCTAAGGAGATCCAGTAGAAGAGTTAAGATGACGCCAAAACTGAGTAGCTTTAGAGGCATTTTATCTGAGCAGAAGAAAAACGTTTCTCCTTTGAACCCGGTTGTGTCCCTCACTAAACTAGACTTTAATACTATGATGTCTCCTACTCAAATGTTGAAGACTCCGCACACAACTTTTGACACTAATAGCACTAACACATCTCCACCGAAACTGGGTCCGAACCGCCGCTCTATGATACAAATTGAAGGGAGTCCTGAATCTACTTGCAGTAGCGAAAAAACTCAGAAAAGGCTCAATTATGATAGCAAAACTGACCACGGACCTACCTCAAAACATCCTAGACTCGACACCAATAATGCTCCTAAAGCTAGACTATCACTATTCAACAGTGACAGATTGAAGGAGATTCTATCAACCAAGTCTTTCTACGGCAAATCTAACCCTGATCTGAACACAACAGTATCACATAAACTGTGTGACGCGTTAGAATCGACACAGTCGCATCGCCGTCGCCTGTTCCCTCAATCCCACTCACAGAAGCGTAAACGAAGGCCTGGCCAGATAAACATGGGTGTCAGGCATAGAATACGGAAGCCTAAGATTCACAAAAACAAGCTGGCAACGTTCAGAGGCAATGTAATAGCCAATGCAGGCAATGCTAGTATGATGAACAGTACTGCATCTAGTGACACTTTGGTTAACAGCTCTATGAGGAGTCAGGATAGCTCCATGCGCAGTCAGGATACTTCTCAGGAACTTCTTAATGGCACTGGTAAGTTTTTTAATAGGACAAATTTACAATTATCCTATATCTATTTACATTTGATGAACTTATGGTTAAGAATACAATTTCTTAAGAAATGTACATTAATATGTTCTTGTTCTTACAGACAAAACGGATCCCTTTGACAAAGAAAAGCAAACTATAGAAGCCCTACTCAGCCAATGGACCGAAGAGGAGGTCCCGGAGTCAGAACTGAACCCCGCTCCCCGCCAAGAGCTGCCATGTTTCACCAAATCCATCATCGAGGAGACAGACCAGATATTCCAACCGGTCACTGCTGTGAAAGTCTTAACCCAGAACATTCCAGAAGAAAATGAGAGTGTATTTATTGAACTTGGGGCTCAAAAAAGTGCTGATAATGTAGCAGCAGTTGGTGCACAAGATATAGCTGTTGGTGCACAAAATATGGCCATAAGTGCACAAGATGTAAATGCTCAAAGTGTCCAAGATGTGGTGATGTCTGAGCCGGGCCATAGGGACAGTCATGGAGATGTCAAAGGAGATTTTCTTCCTGTGGATGGAGGGTATATCCTAGTGGATAACAATGCTGTAACAGGTAAGGATTTTACTATTTCAATTCTGGCTACTAATATTTCAACATGCTACTGACCTAAGCTAATTAAATAAGTGTAATCCAATCCTGTGTCATTATCATTAGTCCTAAAGTGAGGTGTTGTGTTGATTTTCTATTTCTAATTTTATAAAATTGGCACTTGATTGTGATACACTGAATCAACACCATTGTTTACAATGGGTGTAAGGGATTAAGTCCTGAAAACTGAAAGGGTTCACTCAGCCAACGAAACTGAACAATTTACACAAAGTTTTAGGGAAATTAAAAGTTACCTTCAAAATACAAATCATCAGGCGAATGTAGTTATTTTATATGCGAAGTCTTTCCTTTTATTAGTTTACGCGCTGTTTCCCTAACATCTTGTCTACTTAATTTCCAGAACAAGAGGTCCTCCCAGACTTAGACGAGATCGAACGTGAACTGAAGATGTTGGACGAACAGATCCTGCAAATGGCCGCCTCTAACAACATCAACCCTGATGCTGTACTGGCTTCCACTGAGAGTGACATTCCTCCCGTACACGCAGGTAAGATTACCGTACATGTAGGAAATACTACTGGACACCCAAACAACATAGACCCTGGCTCCGTGCTAGCTCAGCTTCCATAGAGCGTGATATACCTCCCGTACATGCAGGCAATATTCCCGCACAAGCAGGTAAGATTCTCGTACATGCAAGTAAAAGTCCCGTAAGATATACACATACTAGGTATGATTACCGTACACACAGTAAGATAACCGTAAACGCAGGTAGGATTATATTACACGCAGCGCAGGTTAGATTACCGTACATGCACTCCGTACATACTCCGTGCCTCCAGATTAATTTAATCACTAAGCTGTTCCTTTTCTGTTGTTTGCTAAAATGAAAAATAATAAGTTTACTTCATTCATAGTAACATTACTCATAAAGCTCCTCTATCTGTTGATGCATCATCTATGTTATGTCTTTCCCAAAATGTATACAGGGTGTAAAAAAAGTACTGCGTTCCTTTAAACCACATGTTCTCCTGATGATACCAAACAACTTTCCCAAAGCATAAAAATTTTAGCTCGAAAAAAAGAAATGCCTTTTCCATACAAAGATGCTCTCCGAGATCTGCAGTTTTGTATGGACAAGGTGAAATTTTATTTCTAGCTAAAATTTTTGTGCTTTGCGAAAGTTGTTTGTTATCATTAGTAGAACATGTGGTTTAAAGGAACGCAGTAATTTTTTTTTACACCCTGTACAAAATTACCTGTCAAACCCGCACGCAATATTGCTCTCAATCTTGAGATCGCTTTATAAATACGGGCCTTAAATGTTTATGTACATACTTACAGTACCATGACATTTCTTTGTAAATAGTTTCTGTTCTACACCTGACCAAAGAGAATATAAATAACTGACACTGGCAGAAGTGTCCCCAAATCTGTGTTGACGATTGTCAAACACAAAAAAAGATCATTAAATGCAGTACTTATGTCATTAATTTTAATAACCTGCTAACAACATACTTAAGTTATATGAAATGAATACCTCTTTATTTATATTACAGACTTCATACCTTTTAATTACTGCATTGTTCTTTCAAGGGCGTGTAAATATAAAATTAAATGTTTTTTTTTTTATTCATTAGGAAGAGAACATATACATAAAAATTGTGTCAGCTGGTTGTATAATTAAGGGGGCGTCAATTTCTTTTCATATTTCTACGTCCTGTGTTCCTGTTCGTCATATCCTAAAATATGTTTAGCGAATTTGTTTACGTTGATAGACCACCTACCTTATTAATCCATGCTGGACTGGAAGTGATAGAAAAACATAGAATGTGCCAGCTGCATCTCCTCCCGAGCATGCTGTAAAAACCAGCTGAGGGATTCGAGGGTTTCAGTATTGTAATTTAGGCGATGAGCTGACAGTCTGTCACTATAGGAGTATACAGATCAAATCTGGAATAACCCTCAAAACTTGTCAGACGTGGCGGAACGATCTTTGTTAAGGTCGTTTAGCTCTGCCTACCCCATTAGGGATTAAGGCGTGATTATACGTATTTATGTATGAGCAGAGTCGCAGGTTTGAGTCCTGCCCGAGGCAAATTAATTTATTCTTTCTTTCATATTGTATTTCTCTCTGTTGCCAGGTTTGCCTGAAGCTCCAGTGGAGCCTGTGGGGACCAAGCTGTTCCCGATCTTCAGCAAACCCAACCCGGCTGTGCCCACCACACCCACTACTAGAGGTAAACACACATTTATACAGGGTATAACTATAACATAGGCCTGTATTTATAAAGCGATCTCAAGAGTGAGAGCAATATTAAGTATGGATTTGGCAGGTCGTTTTGTACTGAAGTGACATTTCTGATACGAACTCAAACTTGCTGTCACTCTTGAGAGCTGATTATAAATACGGGCCATAAACCCTTCTCTACTATGGGTAAAACGGACGACGGTGTCCTGAAAACTGAAAGGGGCGATGCTCGCAGAAAGGCTTCTCCATACATATTGTCTGGCTAGTTGTAATTTTGTATAGGAATTGTCGAAGTTCTCCCAGAAGAATATTAATTGTGAGTTGTTCAGTTTTGTTTACTGAGCAGCCCTTATGTAGGTAGGTGGAATGTCGAGCTCACCGACCACGCCCCGGTGGTCTAGTGGTCTAAGCCATGGGCTTGATTTCCTGTTATCACTTTGTAAGACTTTCCCCAGTTTGGTTAGCACAATGCAGGTTGAATGACCTGATCGTCTGTAAGAAAAAAAAACCTTGCTTCGTAAATTCATACCCTACAGTTGGTAATTTTTTTTTACACCTATAGTTTGGTTGTTGATTCCAGGTGGTGCTGAGAAGAGGAAGAGTTTACTGAAGACCGGTAGAGACCAATATGTGATCGACGCGGGACAGAGGAAGTTTGGAGCCACGCAGTGCGGCGAGTGCGGGGTTATATACCAGGTAACTAGAGCTTCCATGCTGGCCTGGGAGTGATAGAAAAACATAGAATGTGCCAGCTGCATCTCCGCCCGGGCATGCTGTAAAAACCAGCTGAGGGGTTCGAGGGTTTCAGTGTATTGCAATTTAGGCGATGGGCTGACAACCCGTCACTATAGTAATATACAATAATCATCTGCAATATCCCTCAAAATTGGTCAGACGTGGCGGAACGACCTTTGGGTCGCTTTCGCTCTACCTACCCCATTAGGGATAAAGGCGTGATTTTATGTATGTATGTAACTAAAGCTTTTCTTAAGCTTCGATTGCCTCCGTGGTCTAGTGGTCTGATCCATGGGCTCTCGACCCGGAGGTCCCGGGTTACATATATTTGAACGATATTTCTAGGGCACTACCAGCGATGGTTGCACATCTCGAAGTCGGCTTCCTTATCTGCTGGCAGGATACGCCTTAAGATAATAAAGGAAAAGAGAGCGCTAACACTCGGGCACTAAAAACTAGTCCCGCGCAGATGGTCGATCTTTTGGGAGCTGTAATGATTTCAAACAACAACAAAAAATCAATACAAAAATGCTCATATATCATCTACAATTATGTATGTTTTTTTTTTTTTCAGATTGGTGATCCTCAAGATGAGCATGATCATTTAGTTCATCACAATGCTACCGATGTTCTCAAGTTTAATGTAAGTTTATTTTCTTAATTTGTAGATGACTGTTGCGTTCTTTATTTATTTAGCTAGCTCATAATGTAAGTTTAGTTGGTTAATTAAAAAATCGTATTTAAATATATTATTTAATTTTGTATTTACTTTAACCGACTTATAAAAAAGAAAGTTAATCCCAATTCGAAGTCTTAGCCATTATCAGGAAATAATCATCTTCCAATCTTTATCCATACAGGGTCTAAAAGACGAATGCATAGTGGGTCGTTCAGAGAGCGCGCGTTGTATCCGCATCCGCGGCGGCGAGGCGGGGTGGAAGAAAGTGGTCACATTACTGGAACGAGTAGTTCACCCACACCTGGGATATGGAGCCAGTCTACCCAATGATAAGCTGGAGCTTTATACTGTAAGTTACTAAATTGTTACTGTAAGTTACTACATTGTTACTGTAAGTTACTACATTGTTACTGTAAGTTACTACATTGTTACTGTAAGTTACTACATTGTTACTGAAAGTAGTAACTTCATGTAGTAACATTGTTACTGTAAGTTACTACATTGTTACCGAAAGTAGTAACTTTAATGTAGTAACATTGTTACTGAAAGTTAATACATTTTTACTGAAAGTAGTAACTTTAATGTAGTAACATTGTTACTGTAAGTTACTACATTGTTACCGAAAGTAGTAACTTTAATGTAGTAACATTGTTACTGTAAGTTAATACATTGTTACCGAAAGTAGTAACTTTAATGTAGTAACATTGATACTGTAAGTTACTATATTGTTACTGAAAGTAGTAACTTTAATGTAGTAACATTGTTACTGTAAGTTACTACATTGTTACTGTAATTTAATTCATTTTTACTGAAAGTAGTAACTTTAATGTAGTCACATTGTTACTGTAAGTTACTACATTGTTACCGAAAGTAGTAACTTTAATGTAGTAACATTGTTACTGTAAGTTAATACATTTTTACTGAAAGTAGTAACTTTAATGTAGTAACATTGTTACTGTAAGTTACTAAATTGTTACTGAAAGTAGTAACTTTAATGTAGTAACATTGTTACTGTAAGTTACTACATTGTTACTAGGAAGTTACTAGGTTCGTCAGACATGGCGAAAACAGTTGATGATCTGACTTCCTCGTGTCCCCACACAGGACAGGACAGAGGCGTGATTTTATGTAAAAAAATTAACTTCCAGGCGTACCTGTACATCGACAAGCGTCAGATTGTAGGCTGCTTGCTAGTGGAGCCGCGACTTCGAGCGCACAAACTTATACCGGGGGAGCCAGACTGCTGCAGTGTGGAGGATTATCCTGTCAAGTGAGCTTTACAATCTTATACAGGGTGTAGAAAAAAGTACTGCGTTCCTTTCAACCACATGTTCTACTGATGATACCAAACAACTTTCCCAAAGCAGAAAAATTTTAGCTCGAAAAAAACAGTTTGCCTTTTCCATACAACGATGCTTTCCGGGACCTGCAGTTTTGTATGGACAAGGCAAAATCTTATTTCGAGCTAAAAATTTTGTGCTTTGGGAAAGTTGTTTGGTATCATTAGAACATGTGGTTTAAAGAAACGCAATACTTTTTTTTACACCCTGTATTACGCAACTTCTATCGACTGGGCTGTCGAGTTATTATTATTATCGCCTACGTTAAATGAGTTTTCCAGTAAAAATAAAGGTGTGTGATTGAGTAATTGAATAACCAATATTCAAACATCCAAATTTTCTCATACTAATATTATAAAAGTCTGATTTTGTGACTATATGCCCGAGTCTTCTATAGAGCTTTAGTCTTATATTAAGACCTCGTGGTTCAAGTACAGCTTACATTTGTATTATTTCATACATTTGTCTGCAGATGCGGCATCTCCCGTATCTGGACGCACGCGCGCTACCGGCGCCGCGGCCTCGCCTCGCGCATGCTGGACTGCGCACGCGCATCCTTCTTGTACGGAGCCGCCATTACTAAACAGGATATAGCGTTCAGTGCTCCCACGCAAGCTGGGAAAGCGTTGGCCAGTAGGTACTGTGAGACACCTAACTTTTATGTGTATTTGGACTAAGGAAATAACATTTTTTTTTTCATGTTGTGCATTGAATTCACCCACATTTCGATGGTCCATTATAGAAGCAAAAAAATATAACAATTTTCTGTTGGACTGCGCACGCGCATCCTTCTTATATGGAGCCGCCATTACTAAACAAGATATAGCGTTCAGTGCTCCTACAGCTGCTCGGAAAGCGTTGGCCAGTAGGTACTGTGAGACACCCAACTTTTATGTGTATTTGGACTAATTTTTCCATGTTGTGCATTGAATTCACCCATGATCCACTATACAACAACGGGTGAATGACGGGTGACCATTTTGGTAAAGATTTAGTGATTTTGTGTGCTTACGAATCGACACCAATGGTATCTTTCTTGTAATCATGATTCCTGCAAACTTTAATTGATGATTCTTTCTTATCAAGTTAAAATTCCTTTGAAAACTGGTTAACGGCCTTCCCTTTAAATTGAAATATGTATTTCGTAAGTTTTAAAGTGATTGCGTGTGATTAGATTAAGGGACCAATTCTATTATTTTAAATTGTTGAATTGATTACGCTCATTTTAAAAGATACTGTTATGATGTGCCAACCTAATAGGTTATATTTAAGACTTGAGATTCTAGGTAAACTACTTACTTTAGATTTTTGATAACTATAGTTTTGGTAAAACTAAATTTAGAATATGAAATGTACACACTAAATCACAAAGTAACATTTAATAAGCTAGCAACCCTAAAGTTGCCACTTAATTTCTTTTTAATTAGAAATAGAACAAGCTCTCTTGTTTGCCAGTAGCAGTAGTTCAAATTACGCTTAAATATTTACTCATAATTTGTTTGTATGATGATTTTGTACTTAGACGTGAATTTTGATACTATTTGATTTGAAAGTGTAAATACTAAGCTTATTATTATGTTTGTTGGAAAATAGTTATTTGTTGTATTTGGCCATTTGCGTGTGTCCAATATACTGCGTATTTTTAATTTTTTACATTTTGACAGTGTACTGTGCATTTAATTTTTAAGTACGTAATTAAGTTTTCCTGTTTTTTTCTTGTAGCTTTACAGTTGCGACCACTTTTTGAAATTTTGAATGCATACACTTTGTTGCCAGTTGAAGAAAAATAAACTTCGCTAGATTCTGCATGACAGCTACTGAAGCTTAAATACCTATACAGGGTGTTAATTGAATTGCGTGCCATAGCCTAGAGGGTGTTTCAGTAACGTAAAAGGAGGCTATAAAAAATATAAAAAATACAAACTCAAAAAACGGTAGGTATCCCGGAGCTGCGCCTACCTCTCGTGCTATAACCAATACCGCACAACGCACGAGTTGCATCGACCAATGATAGCGACTCGCGCGCGCTCGGTTATTGCACGAGAGGTAGGCGCAACTCTTGGAATCATAATAAATACCGGCTTTTGGTTATTGTTTTTTTTTTTTATGGGCTCCTTATATGTTACCTACTGAAACACCCTTAAATTAAGCTATGGCACGCAATTAAATTAACACCCTGTATAAATCTCTGATTAATAGAAATATACAGAAGCCTTCTAAGTTTTTATTATTTTGAAAGGGACATTAATTTAATTTTAGCTTTAGCAGGTGGCATGTAGAATTGACTCCATTATTTAGACGACTTTCTCTAATATGAATATTATAGTTTATTTTAGTCGATACTTTGATTTTTCTAGACACTTTTTACATGTTGCATTTAAAAATAATGTAAATTTTTTAAAATTTGACTTCTGCGTTAGATTTAAATATTTCATATGCTTTTGATACGTAGACAGAGAAAAGTATAGACCGCGCGATAGCATTTGTCGCATTCACACAAGAAAAAGAAAGACTTATGCCTATAACTTGTGAAAGAACGAGACGGAATGATACTATTTTTTGTTTCGCGACGCGTGCCGGTTTTTTCAAGGTCAGCTACTGAGTAGCTTACTACGCGACCAAAACAAATTGGGCATTGCTGAATATGGCTGCTTGAGAACATCATGCGCCTAACTGTTTTGGTCGCGTAGTACATTTTCTGTCTCTTTCGGTGGCACGCTCAGCCGCAGTCTATACCCAGTATATTCTAAGTCTTTGTTTTGATAGGTATTTTTTGCTGTAGGTGCATGCCCAAAGATGTTCGTACGTTAAGTATTGCCATACACTTGTAAATAATATTTATTTGTGAGAAAATGTCTTTGCTCAGTGCCTTTTGGAAAGATTGAAAATAAGTTTTATTTTTAACTAGTTGCATACAATTACGAAATTCCATTCGATTCGATGTCTTGTGTAAGGTTTACACATAATGTGTGCTCATTTGATTTTCAATAAAGTATTTTTTTATAAAAACTAAGTCTTTCAATCAAATAAAAAATATTATATCGGGTGTAAGGGACAGCGAAAACACAGCGTACGGAAAACTAAAAAGGGGTTTCTCAGTCAATGAAACTGAACAACTATCACCAGGAAAATCTTTCAGGAAATGAAAAAAACTTTAGGCTTTCGCATACAAATTGTCTGATCGAGGTAATTTTGTATTGAAAAGTTTTTTTTTTAATTTCCTGTAAGAATTTAATGGTTATAGTTGTTCAGTTTCGTTAACAAGGACATTTTGAGAAAGGACATTTTGGGAAAAGGACATTATGAGCTGAGTGAGACGGACTGAGCACTCTTTCAGTTTTCGGTACGCTGTCTCAGTTACACCCGGCAGATCAGTAAGTAGGAGATAAATTGATAATAAATAAAAGTTCAATATTTAAAACAACATTTATTTTTACATACATTAAGTCGGATTCAAAATGCCTGAAACATACTGATTTTTGTACACATCAGTTATAGATTTATTATTAATTTCATGGACAGTAAAATTATATACTCTGCACGATGTGGAAACCATATAAATTATAAGCGTTCGTTACATATAACTTCGCAGTACACTACTATACACATAAATATTAAAAATTTCATTTTTAATCTTTAGGAATTTCATTAATTAGGTATATTTTTAAAATTAAATTTGTTAAAAATATAGATTTTTCAGTGTATATTAAACGAAGGTATCAAGACAGATATAATATACACCACGATAGTCCGCAGTCCGTCAGTAAAAGATACAATAGTGCTGATAATATACAGTTCCTAAACAAAGTGTGTCTTGAGCTATGCTAGAAAATATATCTATTAAAAAAACTAGAGACAAATCTTGCTACATGGGAAAGAAAACTATGAGGTGTAGCCAATGAGTAAATGCTGTCATTAAGTTACGTAGCGACAGATCTATGAGGCGCGTGGACAAAAACTGACGATACTACGGCCCGTATTTATAATCAGCTCTCAAGAGTGACAGCGAGTTTGAATTCGTATCAGAAATGTCATTTCAGTACAAAACGACCTGTCAAATCCATACTTAATATTGCTCTCAATCTTGAGATCGCTTTATAAATACGGGCCTATGATAGGAACGGACGCGATCCGCACTCGCCTCGCCTGTGACGTTCACACGGAGCGGAGATTCTAGACTTATACACTGTATAGTCTCATTACAATTTTAAGGAGTGAATTCATGTTTTTTTTCTGGTTTGCAAGTCACTTCGACTTGGCCTGCACAGACGATGCACTTGTCTGCCGAAACCATAGCGCCATTGCATTCTAGCACATTCGTTAGACTGCGATGACGCTATTAGTACGTCAGATAAAAGTCCTTCGTATGTACATAAAATAACACTCAGGACTATAATTAATACTCCATTATTACATCACTATGTAAACGTATTAATGACAGTGCAAAAACGAGACAAATTACCACCAAAATGAATTGTCCTACCAACCGTCTGTGTTAAGTTGGAGCCGAGTTTTTGCACTTCTATCTTGTTCCACAGACGAGACAATGCTATCGATTCGTGGAGAGCATGACTTAACTAAATGTTAACCATAATTGTTGCCGACCCTTTCTGTTCTCTCAGGAGAGACTGACAGATGACCATTTCAGTCAAGTTTTTGTGATTTTGTGCGCAGACGAATCAATACCATTGTGCGGGGAAAAACATTACCAAAAATATTTGCAGCCAACACTGCATTTTAAAACCAAACTGTACTCGACTCATACAGCCTTTTTGTGCGCAAGTACTTACTACTATGAAGTTAATATTAAAAAAGGAGGATTTTTTTCAATACTATCTGGTTGTTGGCAACGGACGTTATACCTAAATCGAGGATTCGCACGCAATCAAGTTTTTTTTTTAAATATAATTAAACACTATTTATTTATGCGCCAAAGAAGAATCGAAATTTTAAAAGAAAACTCCTATACACTTTGAATCGATTCCATACACCGAAACCGAGAGAAGATATCTAATTCTCTTATGTGTGTCACAACAAAATACTTCGATTGAAGCCATTGAAAACGGAGTCCAGTTTTGAATGATGTTTTTTATGGTATAAAAATGGAAAACATTTTCGTTGGCATATTGCTGTCCGTTATACAAGACTACTATTTTTTTTACAAAAGAAAATTTAATAAATGACTAAATTATGTCCACGTTGCTAACACCACATTTCTTTTCTATTAGTTCTGTAGTGACACACATATTAACATTACACATTACGCACCATATACATGAGTTGACGTCAACACTGGCAGTTTTTCATCTAAATATCGAAAAAACATAGAAAATATGCTATATTACTACTTTATACATATTTTGACTCACTTGTTATTGCGTTTTTCTTACTTGTATAGGGTATGGAGACAGGCTATATAATACAACATCCATTATAAAGACCGTAGTAAGGTTTCCTGCCCTTTAATATCTAGTATGATAAAAAATTGGTGTCTATTCTGTGTGGTTTTTATTAATTTAATTATTTTCCTAAGCGAAAGAAGTGAAATAATATTTGAGCTTTTCATACCTTTGCAGTTATTTCTAGAAGGATTTCAGACCTAAATTCAGTTGTACGTAAAGCTATCAACGTCTCTTTCCCTCAAGAAGGAAAGAAAGAGACATCGATACCGTTCCCGTCGACAAAAGTCCATAATTGGCATTGACTAATAAGCAATGGATAACTTTTCAATTTTAGATAAAGGTAATGACCCTACTCGACTACCATTGCTCTCTATTCGGTGAGAATCTTAACTAAAATTATTGCTGTCCCTTTCTGTTCTCTCAGGACAGAAAATGACAATCATTTTAGTCAAGATTTAGTTATTTTGTACGCGGCCGAATTGTCCCCATTGTATGTAGGTAACTAACATAATTTTGCAAGGGAAAATTAGCATAGCTTTGCTTTAAATTTTGCTGCATTTTTACTAAAAAGCTCTTCCGTGCTTAGTTATTATTCATTTTCGTATGTTTTCTGATTCTGATTAGAAACTTTATTGGCCGACTTGACTTTATTATATTATTGCACTTTTCAGGTGTGTGTTTGTAGTTTAGACTGACTGCCTGTTTGATAAAATATGTTCTTGAAAAATTGAGATATACCAACATCTGAACAATAAATAAGAAGTATACAGGGTGTTAATTTTAATTGCGTGTATTAGTAGAACATGTGGTTTAAAGGAACATAGTACTTTTTTTTGACACCCTGTATAAAAAAGTGTTTTCTGAGGAACACAAAATATTGGCAACCTCCATTAATCCTCAAATAATGAATTTAACAAATACCCCCATCATTTAATTTAGATGTACATTATAACTTGTCCTACTTA
>JARACY010005457.1:0-21749 GCA_029255725.1 Scrobipalpa atriplicella | reverse complement strand
CAAAGATTGACACGTATTGACGATTTTCTAGCGCACAAATCTTTTAACATGACAATGATTTCAAAGAAAACATTAAATAAAATGACGGCAATATCAACACAACAATAGTTATTACAGACGATATAACTGCCAGGGTAAAGCTGAAAGAGCATGCTGTAGCGAGCTGTGATGTGACCGTTCTGTCCATTTACATTATCGCGTGTGGTGCAGGAAGTACCTAATGAAACAGTTTTATATAAATTTGTCTCTTCGAAGAAAGTCTTAATACAGCCCGTGGCCCATAATGCGAACAGTTGGCAAACAGACACAAACTTCGCATACAAACATCGGCATATATTGACGATTTGCGATGCGCAGCGTCCGATGAAATTGTTTAACATTTCTACACACGATCTGTGATTTTCGAATCAACAGGTTGATGATTATTTAGCAAGTTTATGATCCATTGTCTTTAAGATTTGCGTGGAATAAAAGATTGTTGCGATTGAATAAATTTTCACCGAATTTCAATGTATCACCCAAACAATGTACGTAATGTGTAAAAATTGAGGTATTTTTAAACTCAGGTTTCAGTTCATTTAATAAATATCAAGCGAGGTGCAGGTGAAAAAAATCAGGACTTCAAATTTAATTCTACCGCTGTAGATTTTTAAAATCAAAAACTTACTTGGTTTCCCCTAATAAGAAGAACCTCACACTCACAGCTAGTGAAGCTCAAAGATATCTTAACTTGAGAAGACAACGTTTTGATAAAGATAATGCTATAAATATGCGGGTTACGGACATGGTACTTTTAAAATTGATAGTTAATTTTAAGCTGAATTCCAAAATAATCACGGTATCAAGGTATCATTTTTGACAGTCACCAGATAAAATACTAAGTTAAACCGCTATATAAATATATTTTTCGCTACTCATGCTCGTAAAATTACTACTTCGTGCAGGATGTAGGCTGCATAAAGTTGAACTTTATGCACAAGGGCACAAAAGTAGCTTTTTAAATGTTTCGAACGCAATTAAAAGAGCACGGATAAAACTTGTTAATTTATAATATTTCCTTGAATTTGTTTGCATTCTATGTTCTTTTTAAAGCATCAGACAAAATAATTAATTTAGGTGATTATTTATTTAAAAAAATACAGATTTTAACAAAATTTATTTAAGACTGGGCTCAAGCCTAATATTTCATGTCCAAAGATTTAAAAAGTTAAGTGGCGGGAATGATGCTCTTGTTTTTTCATCCGTATTTCTTGTTTCTCAGACATAAATTACTTATCTGCAGAATTCTATTTTTACACAATCGTAAAACCTAATGGCGTAGTCGATTTGGAGTAGTTTAAAAGTTGTGACTATTTCATTGTTGTCTCTATATCATTTCAACATTCAGGCCTTTTAGGTTAAAGTAAACGCAAATGTAAGACACATTTCAAATTTCAACGTTGATTTTATTCAGAACCACTTACTAGATGTACATGTCAAAAGCCATTTTAATTAAAAGTGTAATTACAGTGAAAGCTAGAAAGCTTGGGAAAGCATTCGAGATTTCAACCTTGCTCTCAGAGTCAAGTTTACAAGTACGTTTACACGAACTACGAAACTTACGTAGACCCTGCATTGCATTTAGCTTTTACTCAACTTTGTAAGAATATTTTAAAAGCTTCTTAATATTACTTGACGCCTGAAATAACTTAGAAGACAGCTGTCTGTAGATCAATATTTCGTCATATGATGAGTGAATAAATAAATGTGTATTTTACGTTATTACGTAAACTACATAAAATTATTTAGGTAATAACGAGAAAAAACCCGATAAGAACCATCAAACAGAATAGTAGATATGACAACAAGTGCATAAACCAAGTCATTTTTCTCCGAGATTTTTACCTGGCCGAGCCCGCAGGGCGGGGGCATGTGAATAAGTCCAGGAGAAAAATGATTTGTGCACGAGTTAAAAAATCTGCTTTTGTGCCCGAGTTAGAATATCTGCTTTTCACTTCGATTGCGAGAAAACAACAAAAATATAAGTAAACAAACAAATACGGATGAAAAAACAAGAGCATCATTCCCGCCACTTAACTTTTTAAATCTTTGGACATGAAATATTAGGCTTGAGCCCAGTCTTAAATAAATTTTGTTAAAATCTGTATTTTTTTAAATAAATAATCACCTAAATTAATTATTTTGTCTGATGCTTTAAAAAGAACATAGAATGCAAACAAATTCAAGGAAATATTATAAATTAACAAGTTTTATCCGTGCTCTTTTAATTGCGTTCGAAACATTTAAAAAGCTACTTTTGTGCCCTTGTGCATAAAGTTCAACTTTATGCAGCCTACATCCTGCACGAAGTAGTAATTTTACGAGCATGAGTAGCGAAAAATATATTTATATAGCGGTTTAACTTAGTATTTTATCTGGTGACTGTCAAAAATGATACCTTGATACCGTGATTATTTTGGAATTCAGCTTAAAATTAACTATCAATTTTAAAAGTACCATGTCCGTAACCCGCATATTTATAGCATTATCTTTATCAAAACGTTGTCTTCTCAAGTTAAGATATCTTTGAGCTTCACTAGCTGTGAGTGTGAGGTTCTTCTTATTAGGGGAAACCAAGTAAGTTTTTGATTTTAAAAATCTACAGCGGTAGAATTAAATTTGAAGTCCTGATTTTTTTCACCTGCACCTCGCTTGATATTTATTAAATGAACTGAAACCTGAGTTTAAAAATACCTCAATTTTTACACATTACGTACATTGTTTGGGTGATACATTGAAATTCGGTGAAAATTTATTCAATCGCAACAATCTTTTATTCCACGCAAATCTTAAAGACAATGGATCATAAACTTGCTAAATAATCATCAACCTGTTGATTCGAAAATCACAGATCGTGTGTAGAAATGTTAAACAATTTCATCGGACGCTGCGCATCGCAAATCGTCAATATATGCCGATGTTTGTATGCGAAGTTTGTGTCTGTTTGCCAACTGTTCGCATTATGGGCCACGGGCTGTATTAAGACTTTCTTCGAAGAGACAAATTTATATAAAACTGTTTCATTAGGTACTTCCTGCACCACACGCGATAATGTAAATGGACAGAACGGTCACATCACAGCTCGCTACAGCATGCTCTTTCAGCTTTACCCTGGCAGTTATATCGTCTGTAATAACTATTGTTGTGTTGATATTGCCGTCATTTTATTTAATGTTTTCTTTGAAATCATTGCCATGTTAAAAGATTTGTGCGCTAGAAAATCGTCAATACGTGTCAATCTTTGTTTGTATACACAGTTTGCCAACTGTCAGCAAACCTCATTTTTATCAATATTTTTGGACATGACATCAGTACCTATGAGGATTAGCTCCTGCACCCACCATCATCATCCTCATCCATCATCATTTGCCTATCATATCTTATTAAAGTAAATACAAAAGTCTGTCTTTGAAGGGGTGCATTTGTTACTTGGACTTTTACGGCTGGAAGTATCAGAATGGATAAATTAAGTACGAGTATCACCTAAAATAAGCTACTTTAGGCCTTTCGGCACAGTTGAAACTACGGGACGTAAAGCTTAAAAAAAAAATGCTCTTCTACTTCTGATCTAACTTAGTCCATCCCTGGCAAACACTTCAATGCTACAGACTGCATTGCTCGAGCAGTCAGCATCAGCCAGCGAACTTAGCTCGATTTACATAACCTATTTAGCTGTGTCATTCGGCTGCCTCCACCCAGCCAGATTCGCTGCATAGTAAATACTAAACTGATTAGTATTCTCTTTAATATAATGCGATGTTCTTTCACTTAATGAATTTAGAGTCAGGTATTAAGTAGTATAAAGACTACTTGCTTTCTAGTCATGAGCACCTTAAGGTGGTTCGATGAGCTCCCCAGCGCCCTCCCAAGAAATAAATTTATTGCGTCTAAAATATAAACATAATTATTAGTGAATATTTTACGTTTTGCGAAAATCGGAAGTAATTTTTCATTTAGTAATCCATCGGGCTTTTAAATTACATAATCCAGCAAGCTTTGAATTTCGATCTTGCGCTAAAAGTGGCCACTTTTGGCCATATCGACATTCACAGCTTTGACACTAATTATAAATAGTGGCCTTATGCATTACAAAATGAAGAATTACTTCCGATTTTCGTAAAACGTAAAATATTCACTAATATGTTTATATTTTAGACGCAATAAATTAATTTCTTGGGAGGGCGCTGGGGAGCTCATCGAACCCCCTTAAGTAGCTAGGCGAACATGAGCATATTATTAATATATATTTGAAAAATTACATTTGTAAATAAAATGTTTAAAAATCCAGTCAATTCCCTTTATATTTGCAAATCTATTTTATCCTGAAACACTGTGAAATTCCAGAAATAGATCACAATATTTCCGGAATCCCGCAGATTCCATTACGGTTGCCCAGGCCTCCTCATTAAGGGGATTGAGGGTTTTGGTTTTTACGCAGGCTGAGTGCCAGCCATCTGACCTTCGGTGGTTACAAGGTAAGCCCGACCTAATCCTAAATTAGACTTCGTTGAATTTCTAACGCTAAAATTCAAGTTACATGTTTTTATTGGAAAACTGGTGGGACTTTGTAGGTACTTATTGGAAAATAGAAATGTACGTATTTCAATGTTTATGGAGTGAAAGCTCAATATAATTTTTAAACCACCCATTGATCAAATTTTATAATTATCATTTTCAATGAACATTCGCTTGTGTTCAATATCATCATCAGCTCATATAAGTCCTCACCGAGGACGAGCCTACCCTGGAATTTGGCGATCAGGCCTTAGTCAACTAAGTGGAGTGGACCCGGTACGTTCAACATACTATACATAATATTCTAAGCTTAAAGAATATCCTACTTAACACCATTGTGTTATGTTACATTTCCCGCTAATATATCTACGTACAATGAAAACCTTAATTGCGCTTCCATTTCCCGTAGGACTCAGTGCTACGCTCCTAAGGGGCTTCGCAGACAGGCGGATATATTTCCGCTTACATTGCGTGGTAACTACCTCTGTGGTCTAGTGGTCTATGCCATGGACGGACACCCGATCGAATGGTAAGTTGATTCGAAAACCAACTCGATAAAAAGATGATAATTCGCGTATAGTTTACAGGAGCTCATAATTGTGTAGAGGCATTTGTCTCTTTTTTGGCATGTCACTCATCTCCAGACAACAATGATGCTTTTTTTCAGGTGAACTGCTATATGTTAGATATAATACTACCCCAAGATATACGGTATTTTGTCAAAGAAAATTGTAGAGATTGTTGCTGTTTCCTGGTGGTAGCTTAAACTCTACACTACACGAAATATCTTGCAACTTTTTGTCTACCAACAAACTCATAAGTTTTACCAAAACTATATAGTTTTTACCTATATAGGTAGGCACGCTTCCAAGAGCTTGCAAAACCTTTTTCTCCCAAAGTCCCAAACAGTTGATTCACTGAACAACTTTATAAACTGCTACAACTTCACGCAATCAATGAAACACAGACACAGAACGCTTGAACGCACGACCGCCTTCTGTGCGAAGAACCTCAGTCATTTGTCTTGGTTCATTGTATGGCGGCATTAAGGCGACGGGTGCTGACAGGTGTTTGTGAGTGCCATGTTTATATATCTTCATCGGTTTCTGAAGGTGACATGAGCGATGAACGGTATTTTTATTGGGAAAATATGGGTATGTTTTGGCTAGACCGAATATTTTTCTCCTCAATCTGTGTTGTTCTCTCTTTTTTTTCTGTACAGTAAACAGGCCAAAACGTTTCTAATTTTAGAGGATTCTACAGTGTGCCGTATCCGAGTAATTATAAACGAAAACTGCTTTTTCAAACTGCTTTTCTTGTCATCGGTGTACAATACAAAGCAATCCGAAGTTTACAAATAGGTAGGTATTAGAAAACTAATTTCCAAATAGGTACCCATGCACTCTTAGGCTCGTATTTATAAAGCGACCTCAAGATTGAGAGCAATATTGAGTGCGGATTTGACAGGCAATTTTGTACTGGAATGACATTTCTGATACGAACTCAAACTCGCTGTCACTCTTGAGAGCTGATTATAAATACGGGCCCCTTAGGGATATTTCTTTAAATATAGGTTTTAATGTTTATTTACTGAACCTGCAATATGATTAACCTCTAACAAGGTTTCTAAACCTCGGGTTGAAAGCTTGCCGATAATTAAATTGACTAGTGCTTGCAATACAGCTACTAGAAAATCAGATGTCGTTAATATATTGAATCTTTTTACTTGTAAAACCGCGACTTCTAATCTGTTTTTTCTATGGAGGAGAAATAAGTTAAATAGAGTCTATCTTTTGTATCCAAAAAGGTACAAGCCTTTTTACTGTAAAAAAAAGTAATTCATATCAGATAAAAAGTCTCTGATAAGTTCTATCTTCTGCGTCACCAATGTGTTGCTTCTGCAGAAATGTTCTTGTGATTTTTGCCTCCAAAAAGATAAACCATTTTGCTATTTTCCATGCTGGACTGGGAGTGAGAGAAAAACATAGAATGTGCCAGCTGCATATCCTCCCGGGCATGCTGAAAAGTCAGCTAAGAGCTTCGAGGGTTTCAGTATTGTAATTTAGGCGATGGGCTGACAACCTGTCACTATAGCAATATCCATCTGGAATAACCCTCAAAATTTGTCAGACGTGGCGGAACGACCTATGTTTAGGTTGTTTACGCTCTGCCTACCCCATTAGGAATAAAGGCGTGATTATATGTATGTATGTATTTTGCTATTTTCTTTTTGCGTTTCTAGTCCTATCTTTCTGTCGCTTTATTCTATAGAATTATGAGCAGGCACTAAAGGGAGGCATAATGTCATGTCAAGAGCGGAGGCTTATGAATGCAACGGACGGAAAATGGGTCACGGATGGAAATTGATCCAATCTGGAAACCTCACAAGATATTTGTCATAAATTACACTGAAGCGCATTTCTGTAATATGCTTGGCACTTAAATTGGCGACTGCTTTCAGGAAACGGTATAAGTCAGATTTGCCATTTGTAATGCATTTTTAACTATTATACAGAATGTAAGAAAAGTACTGTTTTCCTTTAAACCAATAACGAACAACTTTCCCAAAGCACTAAAATTTTTAGCTCGAAATAAAAAAAATCTTCCATGCTGGACTGGGAGCAATAGAAAAACATAGAATGTGCCAGCTGCATCTCCTCTCGGGCATGCTGTAAAAAACAGCTAAGGGACTCGAGGGTTTCAGTATATTGTAATTTAGGCGATGTGCTGACAACCTGTCACACAACCCTCAAAACTTGTCAGAAGGTGGCAGAACGACCTTTGCTTGGGCCGTTGACGCTCTGCCAACCCCATTACGGATACAGGCGCGATTATATATATGCATATAGCAGTGATAGTATGTAAATAAATAAAAACTCTTGTCCATACAAAGTTGCAAATGAGGAGAGCATCTTTGTATTGCAAGGCAAGGCAAAGAAAAAGGCTTTGTAAGGCAAAAAATTGGGATTTGAGAAAGTTGTTTGGTTTCATTAGTAGAACATGTGGTTTGGAGGCTCAAAATAGGGATGAGTGGAAGGAGAAGAGGGAGGCCTTTGCCCAGCAGTGGGATGATATAGGCTAAGTAAGATAAGATAAGATAAGATAAGGCAAAAAAAAAGAGTAAAAATTTTTGAGTTTTGGGAAAGTTGTTTGGTTTCATTAGTAGAACATGTGATTTGAAGGAACACAGTACTTTTTTTTACTAAGTATATGGTACTTCGACTCGAAAACCAATTAGATTGAATAAGAAGAAGTATACAGGGTGTTAATTTAATTGCGTGCCATAGCTTAAGGGGTGTTTCAGTAACGTATAAGGAGCCCATAAAATAAAAAAAAAACTCGAAAAATCAAATAACCAAAAGCTGGTATTTATTATGATTCCAAGACCTGTGCCTACCTCTCGTGCTATAACCGAGCGCGCGCGAGTCGCTATCATTGGTCGATGCGACTCACGCGTCGCGCGGTATTGGTTATAGGCACAGCTCTGGAAATCATCATAAATACCTACCATTTTTTTTTTTTTTAGTTGGTTTTTTTTTAATATCTTTTATAGGCTCCTTTAACGTTACTGAAACACCCTCTAAGCTATGGCACGCAATTAAATTAACACCCTGTATAAAGAGTTAAGGTAAGTTTTATTTCTTCTAGTTAAGCACATATACTTAGTTACTTAACCAAAGCTAAGTTAGTAAGTTCTAGCGGAACTCCTAGGTAAGTGTTACAAGTTAACCACTTGAATGTAAGTACGACATTTCGAGTACTTTTTTATTATTGCAGAAGTTATTTGATACGAGCATGTACAGGTAAACAGCGATTAGAATAAACCATGTCAGAGGCCCATTAGCTGTGCTATTAAGCGGTTTAAAAACTCTGACATTAGGGTTCATAGGGTCGATTAACTCGAAACCCACACGACAAGAAAAGAAGGTAAATCTGTTTGTTTTTCTTACTCATCGTTTCCCTAACCCTTTTCCCGTATTTCACGGGGTTGGCTACCTACTCTAGGGGACTGGTTTTTTTGCAGTATTATTTTCTTCGGTCTGTCGGTTCACCCTTGCTAACGAGTAGGTACCTTCAGGGTACGTGAGTCGGGAACAGCTGATTAATGACTACAGTTTGTTTTCATTTACTTGCCACGCAACAACTTAGGCATACCTACAGACTACCCTACAGAGAGTAAACAATATACTGCCTACAGCATAGCTAGAGCAGTTAGAAACTACATAAGTACTCTGTACTTACCTAGTACTTAAAGATACTTGTTGTTCTACTGATGGAGTGATAAGTAATAAGTAAATATTTGAACGTTACAAAACTTCATTATTACTTTTTGCTGCGGAAAAATATAGACGAGAAAATCTATGGGCAAATAATATTTCATACTAAGTACTAGAATCACGAATGTTAAGCAACCATCGCCATGGCCAGACCGTGGATGGGTAACCGGTATAAAAACTCGAGCCTTTCTGTGCTTCGGAAGGCACGTTAAGCCGTTGGTCCCAGTTAAGTTAATCGTTTAACACTGGTGTGAAGGTCCAGTGTGAAGGTGGGTATGGGTAACCCATACACTAACCTGGAACCAGACTGATAAAAGCCCAATCTAGGATTGGGTCGATGGTTTTCCTTCTGGGTTGCGGAGGTTAAATGGCAGCAGGACAGACTATTTACATGCCTATCCGACAGCATGAATTATCTTACTTTTCGGACAATCAGATGATCAGCCTGCAATATCCTAACTAACTAAAAACTACAACATAAAGTCATTGTCCCCCGCCGGGAATCGAACCCAGGACCTCCGGGTCATGAGCCCATGGCTCAGACCACTAGGCAACGGAGGCAGTTAAAAATCTCACTTACTGCCTCTTTTTCTCTGCAATCTCGTCAGCATATAACTTGGCATGTCTCTCCAGCTGCGCTCGAGCCTTCTCCGTCCTGCTGAAGGCTATTGCTCTCCGCGCCACATCAGCTTCCACCTTCTTAAGGGCCAGGTCATCCTTGGCACGCTCATCCTATGATCATAAGTAGCATTAGCTTTAAATATTACAACATATATGATTGAACATAGTAGCTTCCCGCAGACTGGGGTTTGTTCAGCCATAAAAAATTAACAACATTAAACATAATAACATGATCAAAACTGGAGTCAAGAGCAAACCTAATAAACTGCGAAAAAAACACCCATTGATAACATAGGGATTTTAGTGTTGTCATTTGCAACTTGACCCTTCATTTTGGAAAAAAAAATCATAAAAGGTCATATTTTACTATAGGTAAATAATTCGGTGCTGCTCAAATAGTCAAAAACAAATTTATTAATTAAACTGACACCTAAAATTAGATCTTCTATTTAGGATGATTTGTACTTACCAATTTCACCATCTCCTTATGAATCCGATCCATGAACCGATTGTACAAGTATTTCCTGTACGTATTGAACTCTTTTAGCGAGCAGACAGCGCGGCCATCTTTTGTAGCGAAGCCTGCGGACTTCATCCTGTTGCTGGCATGCTTCTGCTTGAAGTAGAACTTCAGGTGGGGGTCGTGGACGGCTACATAGTCGTAGGAGACGTTGTAGCAGTAGGGGTCTGTGAGGTCGAACGTGGGCGTGGGAACGCCGGGGCCGAGACCGATTCTGCGCACCTGGGGACAGATAAGATGAGATAAATAAAGATTCTTAAACAAACATCTTCAAAATATAATGGTTTCAATGCTCCCTACGCCTACGGACATAACCGCACCCGCAAGGGACATATTTCGAGAATATAAAATAAAAGTTGTCTGTATTTTGGATTATTCTTTGTGTAAAAAAGCTGATCAATTTCAATTAAAATGCTTCAATGTGCAGTTACGACTGCTATGTTTCGCTCTAAAGGGCATGGCAGGGAATGAAATTAAAAAATAAAAGAAGATATTAAAAACAAACAGAAAACATTTATTTACCTACATTTATCACTAGTAATAAAGACTCATAGAAAAATCATGAATACCCGATCATCAATATACCTAACTTCCCTGAGCCGCAGCAGTAGGTAAGTAAGTAAGTTCAACGTTTCCATTGAAAATAATTTGAATAAAAGAACTTAATTTGTAGATAACCTCTAGTGACCTCACAGAATAACTTACTAGACTAGAAGACCTATCTGAATCCAAAACACACGAGGTGAAATGTGTCACTATTTAGGGACCCTTCGTTTTATTAACATCTGTGCGTAAAGGCCCTAAATCAGGGTTAGTGGACATAAATCGCAGGTGATCTCTTGGGACGTTCGTCAACTAATTGCGTTTGTGTCAGACCCTAGAAAAAAGTCTCTTCTCTTGTCATGTGGGTTTAGAGTCGATCGACCCGATGAACCCTGGTGTCAGAATTTTTAAACCGCCTATCTAATAGCTAACTAATAGGCCTCTAACATGGTTTGTGTAACAACCACTATCAAAGACAGTGACCGGGACCAACGATTTAATGTGCCGTCCGAAGCACGTAATCCTTTTTCTTTTCGGACAATCAGGTGATCTAAACTGGGGAAAATCTCACAAGTGTGTTTCCCCCCATGAAAATCGAACCCAGGACCTTCGGATCGAGAGCCCATGGCTCAGACCATCAGACCACGGAGGCAGCAAAAAGTAAAAACGGTATTGTGTGCTGAGATGGTAGAACAAAACCTAAGATTATATTAAAAATAAAGGCTTTTCTTATTATTATTAAGAAACACGCCCAGTAGGAGTGCTAAATTAATAGGTAAAAATCTTTTTAGTGAGCAATGTTTTTTTTTTTCAGATTGGTTCACTAGATGTGTCTTGGAGCGCCTTAGATCGATGATCGAACGAACCGGGCCATTCACTTTTTTTAATATAAATTTTGAATTAAGAATACATTCAGGATAAATACACCACTTGTATATGAAAAGTGAGATAGATTGTAAAAAATATTTCCCAAGCTCATCCAGACCACTCAAATAGAAGCCCAAAATTAAAAGTCTCAAAATTATGATCGGGATTTTCACATGAACCGGGGATCCGATTACTGCCCCGCTGTGCAGAAATGATTATCCATCGATAAACACTCGAATCATCTCATAAAATAGATACTCAATACAGAATACCACGCTAAAGTAGCCATACTACAGATATTCTGAAAAACATATTGTAGGGAGGCCTTTCTATTCCTACTCCCACGCAAGATATTTTTATAAGATCCAAAACCAACTGACCATGTGACAAGATCCAATAAGATGAAAACAAGCGTATTATTTTATATCATTATCACTTTCTCTAATCAGTGATTATCACATAAGTATTATTTACTTTTATTTTATTACCAAATTAATAATGTGCAAAATTAAGATGTCAAAAAACTAAAGAAGCATGCATGCATGGCCCTTTTATTTTAGTGCTGAGCTTAACAACTATTGAATCTGTAAAATATCTAAGATCTTTAACAAACAATAATTAATATGTACCTATATTTACCTTATAATAATAATAATTACTAATAAAAAAAATGTCTTGATTTACTTAATCACACCTATTTCATTAGTAGAAGAACCGCATTGTGGTGACATAATTTTAATACTATCACATTTAAGATTCCCAGCAAGTATGGCACCGGATATTTCAAAGTTAAAACTAGCAAGCCCTGCTTTCACAGGCTTTCACCGTTACTTACCGAACTTCCGGTGCAAAACAAATTGACATTCGATGGATTTATAATTTCGGTACATATAATAAAATCATGCCTTTGTTCCTGTAGGGATGGTAAGAGCATAAACTACTTAAAAATGTTTTTTTTTTACCACTTCAGACATAGAGGACCATTTTTGAAGTGAAACTTCTTTAGGCGTATTGAGAGTAAAATTTCAAGGTAGTGTCACGGGCAAACGGGGACGATTTTGAATTGTCCCGTTTGTCGCGTTACGATGTCAGAAATGAGTAAGAAGTTTCATTTCTGACACGGGTGCTCGGCACACACGCTCTTTTTTTTTGGTGTGTGAACTGCTGAAACTCGGGTCTCTCTATTATGGGTTAACCAACTGGTACATAGGTACTTTTTCTTCTTTCCGTGTCAAGTCGCCCTCCAGTCTACATACCTCAGTCAATCCTTCCTGGCAGTCGACGTAGGAATCATATTCGCTTATAATTATCTTTTATTTAGTAATTTATTTATATACGAACCAATGCGTTTTGTTTTCTCTCACTTTCATCACAAAGGCCAAAGTGCCTTTAACACTATTATTTATATACGTTTGTTACTCCTTTATGTCTGCTAGAGGAAGCAGATGGACAGAAGTAACAGACAAAAGAGTTAAGTACCTTTGAAATTTGTAAAAGATTCATACGCCGACTGCCAGAAACGCCGACTGCCAGAAAGGGTTGACTCAGGTATAATTTCTATCAAACTAGCATGAAAATACTTACAGCTAACGATAAATAATTGCCCTAACTGGTGCCTGTATAATGAATTATCAAATTTACGTTAATAAAAAGATTTATCAGGTGTTAATTCCACGAGATACACATTCATTGTTTAAACCACTTAAAGTTTAAACAGAGACCTAGTGTGCTATATGAATGCATGCCCGAAATCCTTTTAAAAGCCGCCTGATTATGCTAATGTTCGCTATTCGAAGCTGAATCCTTGTAATTCCTATTTTAAACCTAGAAACAGGCGAGGTTATGAAACAATTGAAATTTAGTTTTGCAAAATGTTGAGTCAATATTTAATGTAAACGTTTAATCCTATATTAAATCCTTTCATTATAATAATTGGTCTATATAGATCATTGAACATTTTTAACTTTAGCAAAGCATTTCTAAAGCCTGCATTATTATTTCTTATCTTAAACTCAAACCGAACAATGTAACGGGTTAGAACAATGCTGAATTTTAAACAATAGAATAAATAGCACGATTTATGGACAAAACGTGAAAGGATTTCAAAATATTCTAAATATTAACCGGCTTATACAAAAATATGTAAATTCAGTATTGAAAGAGACTACGAGTAACAAAGGTTGCATGAAAACGAAAGAAAATACGTTTGATTTTAGGTACGTTGAAAACGTGATGTTGAGATACTATGAGCCATGAAAACCCAATACTACTTCATATATAAATTGCCTCCGTGGTCCAGTGGTCTGAGCCATGGGCTCTCGATCCGGAGGTACTGGGTTCGATTCCCAGGGGGAAAGTTGATATTTGTTAATTTATCACTTTGTGAGATTTTCCCCAGTTTGGTTAGGACATTACAGGTTCACCTGATTGTCCGAAAAGAAAAATGATTCCGTGCTTCGAAGGGCACGTTAAGCTTTCGGTCCCGGTCGCTGTCTTTGATAGCGGTCGTTACACAAACCATGTCAGAGGCTTATTAACTGTGCTATTACCTAGGCGGTTTAAAAACTCTGACACCAGGGTTCATCGTGTCGAATGACTCGAAACCCACACGACAGAAGAAGACTCATATATAGGTACCGCATAAATGTAATCACGTCATGTAAATGTAACACCATATAAACCGCGTCAGAAAACCTAGTGGACAATAATTTACCTTCCCATCTATTATTACTATAAAATTTTCTAAAACATCGGTAACTAAGTCATGTACAATCGAATGCCTAATAAATAAATATGAATTTGTCACGCTAGTCAGCTCGCGGCCACGATCGTTGCAACTCGATCGAAACGTCGGGCAAACAACCAATCGCGCTCAGACCCGATACAATAATTATAATATGTACAAAGACATAAAATAATGTGGCAAAACAAGGTGGTTTGTGTTATTATTATATAGTCATAAAAGTTCACGACGAATTGAGAACCGCCTCCTTTTGTTTTGGAAGTCGGTTAATAATTATAACCAATTAGGACCCTGTGATTTTTAGACCCTTTTAAAGTGAAATACTGCAAAAATAAACATTTTTGAACGTTAACTTTTTGAATGTGCAAACTGTTCATTAAACCTTTTAGCTTTTAACCGTCCATCTGTTAAAGGCTTACACATTTTGCATGTAATCTGATTAATAAACCAATATCTGCCTGTGGTCTAGTCGTCTGTGCCCTGGGCTCTAAATCCAGAGGTAGTGGGTTCGATTCTTAAGGAGCACATGGCAAGTTGATATACATAAGATACTTGTAAATATTTACTTAGTTTAGGTATCAATACAATTTTTTTTCCAGACTTAAGATGAATAATTAGTACTTACTTTAAGCTAATCACTTATTGTTAATATATTTTATTCTGTTATGTATCCCTAAGTTAGTAACTATAACTATTTAATAATAATAAGTAACTGCATTTATGTTAGTCCGTAATTAATAGTATTTCCTGTAAACATAATTTTCATGAAATAAATGATTCCTATTATTGTTTTATCACTGTGATATTGCTTGCAAATTGCAAATATACATACCTACATACAAACATGCATGCATGTATCCCTTACAAGTGAGACAGGACAACTACTTACTACTACTTTGTAAAGATAGTTTCGCTCTGAGACCAGGATTGATCAGAGTGTTCGACCTTACAATCCACAAGACATTAGGAATGAGCAAGAGGTCAACTCAAAGAAACGCTTGTATGTGATTTGAATGACACAAAATGAAACGCTTGTATGTGATTTGAATGACACAAAATCATCAACGATGGAGAATAAATGCAAGGGGGGCGACCCCATAAAAAGGAACGAATGCAAGGAGGAAATATGCCTGTATTAGAGGTCATAAAACAGTTTGATTTGTAGTCATAAAATATCATTCAATGACTAACCAAACATAGGGGACAGAATAGATGAAAGAATCATCAAAATCGTCGCTATTGTTATCAATCTTTTACGATTACTTTAAGGCTCATATTTATAATCAGCTCTCAAGAGTGACAGCGAGTTTGAGTTTGAATCAGAAATGTCATTTTAGCACTAAACGGCCTGTCAAATTCACACATTATTGCTCGCGAACTTGAGATCGCTTTATAAATACGAGCCTATGAGTTTCATGAGGGTTAACGAACGGTACCCAACTATCTGATTGAACAGAGTTGAGTATTCCTAAACACGGTATTATAACATTCTTGTCAACTCTACATTTCCTACTGGGTGTAAGGGACAGCTTGCCGCAAAATTATAGGGGTTGTTCAGTCGATGAAACTGAACAACTTACGCCAGGATTTTTCTCAGCAAATATTTTTTTTTGCTTTCTAATATAAAATAACCACCTCGATAAGATAATTTGTATGAAAAAGCCATTTTTTTTCTCATTTCCTGAAATAATTTCCTTGTGAAAGTTCTTCAGTTTCGTTGACAGAGCAACTCCTATCAGTTTGCGGGAAGCTGTCCCTTACGCTTACACCCCGTATACATTTTTTTTTAGTTTTTACCTGAAACTAATTTTGTTTAAATTTCGGACAGTGTGTTTGACAAACAATCAAGCAAAGCAAACAAATATACCAACAAACTTGTTTTGATTATGCCTCTAACTCCCTTATTCTTTATGTTAAACTGTGTACAGGGTGCTACCAGATTGACTGCATTATGACGTGCAGTTGTGATGTGACTACGCATAAAACTTCTGCGGTCGACAACAATCGTATGTGGTATCGAAGCTTGCTGTTCATAAAACTACCAGTTTTAGGGTACAATTTTTTGTTATAAATAAATAAGACTAGCATTTGGCTGCTTTCACTTTTCGCTGAAAGCCCATTAGGTACAATGTTCGGAATACATCTTCACAGACAGAGGGATCGTTTGCACTTGCTAGTCGTTCACACAATTATTATGAAACGAAGCACTTTGTGTGAATATGGGTTAGTATTGCATTCTATATAACTAACGTCGTTGCGTACCTAACCAGAAAATGAAAAACTGCTTCAACTGCATGTAGTTAACCTATCGACTGCATACGTGCAGTCAGTCTGTGACCCTTGCTTTGTACGCTAAGTTTAATATCGGGGCTTAAAAGAAGCGTCGGTTTTATGTTTATCATGTAAATTCCCAGTCTTTAAGATGCGTGAAGACGTCGCTGCTTTATGAAGTTGTTAATAGAGTTATAATACTAGTCTTTGTGTGAGTTTCCTTTGAGCAAGCTTGAGCGCAAGACTCAAGTCTCCGTTTAATATTCTGTGATAAAAGTTTTAAAAGCTCTTTATCCCAGTGTTATAGATTGCGCGCTGTATGGCGCATTTTAGGCTCGTATTTATAAAGCGATCTCAAGATTGAGAGCAAAATTAAGTATGGATTTGACATGTCGTTTTGTACTGAAATGACATTTCTGATACGAACTCAAACTCGCTGTCACTCTTGAGACCTGATTATAATTACGGACCTTACTGTGGTGTTTCTAGAGTTCTTAAATACAGCTCTTGGCTATGTTGAGACTTCAGTTTCAACAAATATAGGTACTGAGACGGCCCTAACCAGGTTTAATTATATAGTGATCGTCTAGTTATGTTATATTCGATATCAAGCATCTAAATTTCTCATAATAGCAAATTTATGCTTTCATTAGGTAACAGTAGGCAGCCATTCAGTTCATTTGGTATTGGTATGCCTGTTCAATTTATTGAGATCTGGTGTAGACCTTGAATAAATTTAGTCTAGTGAGTAGAACATGAGTTAGTTTGGGAGCGGCACCGTTAGCCCTCTTACCGCACTAACTGTTCAATTCATCGAGATCTGGTGTAGACTTTGAATAAGTTTAGTCTTGTGAGTAGAACATAAGTTAGTTTGGGAGCGGCACCGTTAGCCCTCTTACCGCACTAACCGTTCAATTCATTGAGATCTGGTGTAGACTTTGAATAAGTTTAGTCTTGTGAGTAGAACATAAGTTAGTTTGGGAGCGGCACCGTTAGCCCTCTTACCTCACTAACCGAACCGAATACAAGTTAGGAAGGGGGAGCGGTACCGTAACCCTCTGACCCCTCAACCATATTATTAGATCTAGCCCGATCGACAGTGACCTTCAGACTCCGTCACGCCTTCCAGTTGCTCAATACTGAGTACTGGCTGACATAGTTGTGACTATCCGTTGAATTAGTGTCCCATTCCTCTTGTTGTTAGTCGTAATTAATTACTTTCTTTTTATAGTATTGACCCGCGTGCATAGACACGACGAATCTAGTTGCCTCTTATGTATGCCAGCGTGTCCTGCCGCGGCTATGTATTTTGTTAGACTGCGCAGTCAGATTATAATTACTAATAATTATTTATGTAATTACTAGTTATTACAATACCTGTAATATTTTTTTATGTGATAATTTGTATAATTTTGGAGGCCTCCTGAGGTCAACTATGGGCTCTTTTGTTTGTGAGGAAAGGCTGACACAAATTCAAAGTCGTGGCTGTGATAAGGTTCAATCGGCAGAATATAGGACTTGTTCGATTCTGTTCATTGAATAAAGTCGTTATAAATGAATTTATTAGATTTACGACTCTATGAAATATTTAGTTTAGCTTAGTTAATTTCAAATTATTACTTTTAAAAAGAACAAAATGCTTTTAGTCAGATCTCTAGGATTGTTCATTATTTTAGTTTAGGCATTATGTATTCTAGTCTAAATTTATGTACTTTTGTTTAGGAATTTATGTAATCATGTTTATGAGATATGTATTCTTATTTAGGAGATGGAAGAAAAGACAGATTTGAAAGTTGAAATGTAAATAAAGAAATAATTTATTATTTCTGAAAAGTTTGGTTCTTTAATCTCGATCTATTGGATGTGTCATTCAATGCCACATTTATAGACCACTTGTAAGTTAGCTAAGGCCAAAACCTAGGGAGGAAAACTTACAAGTTATAAAAACCTCCTGCCTTTACATACACACACAAGAAAATTTATGGAAATTCGGTTTTTCCTTTGTAACCAAATCCCCATATAAAATAAAGAGAAAATATAAAATAGAACCACCCTGTCTGGTTCTGTACAAAACGCCGTATTACCCTTTTAGCCTTTTTATAAATTTAGTCTAATTAACTAGAATTAACAGGTGTGGAATTTTATCCTAGTGGACAATACTCTTGGATCAAAATACAATTTATGGCATTAGGGATAATATTGCACGTTTTGGGGCTCACGCTATTTGGCACTTTTTCACTACACTCGCGATTAAATTTATTACGGCACTCCAAACTAGTTTGGACTCTCGTAGGCTCGGCGCTCTCTCTCTCTCTGGTCCCTCTCCTGGACGTCCGCCGGGGTCCGTGGTCTCTCGATGATTGCTTCTCCCTCTCTCCTCTCTCCACCCTCGCTCCAAGGTTGCGCCGTGGCATCCCGAGCACTGAAGGCGTTGTGATTGGTTGACGCGCTGAAGTCACGCCTGTAGGCCTATGGTCATTGGTGCGTCCTTGTCCTCTTCCGGCGTCGATCTTATTGTTTTGCGCAAGCGGCGGCTTAGGCTAGATCCACCCAGGCATCTAGCTGACTGTAGTAGTCCTAAGGTGTTCGGAAAACACCTGGCTGATATGTACGTCCTCTGCTATGTCACACAGCATATTCCCTTATTACCACTTCTCGAGATAAGTACCTGGAAAGGTTCATTATAATTTGTAAATACATTTGACATCCGTTTCACGTCTGTAAGGCGCATATTCCGCTGGCTTCCTCCTTCGACGTTTGAGACCTTTTTCACTGATGCTTGTCTGGTTCTAACATCTGTGTTGTACAATTTCGGCGGGCTTGTGTATATGCGTTTCACTATTCTTTTATGGATTGTGTCATTTGTCATTTATTGCTAGTTCGTTCTCTTATACTTTAATTTATTAGGATCACTCACAGTTTGACTTCCCTTTTGAGACAAAGGCATAATTGGTTGCTATTCTAAAGTTTCCTGGCAACTTTTAATTTTATTGCTTTCAGCTGTGTGTGACACAGAGTTTGAACGATGCAAAGAGAAATTTAGTTCGTCATTTCTAAGAATGGATGAAAAAATTAGATGGCTGGTATTTTGGTCCATGCCGTACCACTTCATCCCTCTCCTTTGGGATATTTGAAAAGTTTTATCTTTTCAAGTCTCCCAACTAAAATTAACTTCATTTAATTTTTCATCGTTATTTTACCTAACTTCTAACCATAACCTATCCTAATAACTGTCCATCTAAAACCTAACCATGATTAATCTAATAACTATCGACCTAAATCCTACCTGTGCGAGACTAACCTAAAATCATATACCTAAATCCTACATTCCTAATTATTGTTTACCCTACCTACCTAATATTTCCCTACCTGATACCTAATCATTGTCTACCTAACTAACTACCTTATAATTGTTTACGTAACACCTAACCATTGTCTACCTAACTACCGTTTATAGCCTACTCTAACCTCAACAATTTACTTTGGAGTGGCCCATAAAATTATACAAAAGAAAAAAAACTTAACATATCATTATCCTCATTAGAATAATAGTGCACAATATTAGTTTGATAGCTATCACATTGTAACTTTATCTGAGTTTATACATAATATCAGACCAAAATATATCGCATTGTAGGTTATTTAACCTGATTAATGCAAATTCATACGAACGTTTATACGTTCTCATAAGTTATCATTTCTACCTTGAAAGGATCAATAACATTTCGTGTGAATATTGCTTTGTTTGCTTTATACAAGCATCAACTTATAAAAGTTTAATTTTGTCATAATCGCTTATGTTTAAGCGTATCAAGTGTAGTTATTTTGTTATTAATTCCTACTCTTGATTATGGAACTTTACTAAGATTTAAACGAATCTCCGTTCACATCTTGTCGACTTAGCGTTCGGCTTTGTCATCTTTGTATGTCGAAAGTACAGGTAACTGTCGTGACTTTTGTACTTTACATACATAAAACTTCTATTAAGTGGGTTTTTGTAAATTTACTAAAGTAAATGAGTAAACCTAATAGTTTACAAATGCATTAAAAGCCAATAAGTAACATAGTATGTTGTGAATATACTAGAAGCAAATTTGAAAAACAACTTTTCTTTGAATGTTCTAAAGAAAATGGAAAAACAACCTAATTTTATGAATGTACTAAAAAGCATCTTGCATTATAAAAATGCATTTCTCAAAATTGACTTAACTGATAACTTCCGGACTCTTTATTTAAGTAGTTGCCTAATTACTTTATACCTGTCAGGGTGAGTTATCTCATCATCTATCAATTTCTTATATTCTAATTGGCGTGTCTCATGGTTGACTATTGTCTAGTTGGACGAACATATAAACGAGACTTACTTCTTACTTATTTGAAAAAGATCCCTTTCCTTTGACACCCACATTCAAAGATATAAAATCCGTGTTAATAATAAGATATTATATTATCTCCAATCTAGGATTTACTAATCCTTTATAGGTTCAACAATCTTCGCTGACTTTAATTATTTTGTAGACCTCTCCTACCTTTTAACATATCTCGTCCTCTCTCTACTACCAAGTTCTGTTCTAGGTATTTAGATATACTCTGTGTAGCATCTGATATAAGTAACAAATTTGTATAACCTGTTTCATCTATTACCGTATCTATAACTTCTCTTTTTATACCGTCATGTTGACTGTCTCGGTAATTTACCTAATTTTGCGTCATCCTCTGGCATTCTAGCCTATATATTTCTGCTATCTTAGAACCCTATCTGAGTTAAATTTAATAAATAAAGTTATTTGTGTACTCTGAACTCGCAAGGTCTGTAATTTTATACAGTTTCACTCAACGTTATCATCAACAATGCTGAGTTTAATATCCAACTACTTGAAGAAAACTCATATCATATAAAATTTCCAACTATACTTTAACTCGAATAAATATTTCCCTTCGTGCCTATTCGATCTCATTATCTCAAAGTCACCTCTCCTAAATTATCAACATATCGTTTTCCACTGCTGGACATAATTTTATTCCAAATCAAATCAATTAATAAACATACGTAATCGAATTAATAAACAAACAACTTTTCTAATCGCAATTGTTTACTTTCAACTGTGTCTAACCAACTGCTTACTGACCACATACAATTTGAAATACATATTTCAATTTCAAAATAAAATAATATTGTAAGTTCGGCTTTCTATTTCGAAAACCTTGCTCCTACTTTGGTCGTTAAGTTGTAAAGTTAACTGGATAACTTTTGGTACAAGGAACACAATAAAATACTATATATTTTTATGTTACTTTTACTATAGTCTTAGTTGCGAGAATCGAACTCACAACTAATATATCAAAGCATAAT
>JARACY010005456.1:0-21749 GCA_029255725.1 Scrobipalpa atriplicella | reverse complement strand
GCAAGATGACAAAACATAATACTTAACACATTATTATGCAATGGACATACTTTATCTGCACTATTTAATCTGACATTGCTTGATAAGCATATCATTACAAAACTGCAAGTGCATGTTTTCAATGCATATTATCTCGGCTATTAATAGATTTTGAAATGCACAGCTGTTAAATTGCTCATTCAGGTGATTTTTTAACACCAATTCTGTGGCATAATAATGTACCTACTAATCCATTACAGACAGAGCTGTAAACATAAATATTTTTTTCATGTTTTTCATAGTGAAGTTATGCAGGTGTAAAGAAAAGTATAAACACATTTTTCCAGTTAAACTAAATTACTTTCCTTAGAAACATCAGATCTTGTTTAGAATGGAATAAAATTGGCACTCTTATATTCTCAAATATTTTTTTTATTGCGTACAAATTGGTATAATAACAATCAAAATAATTCTGAAAGGAAAATTAATTGTAGGCAATAGGAAGTTAATAAATATAACAGTTATTTATGAACAAGCAAATTATTCCATGGCTAATAAAATGAATCATTATTTATAGTTTAACTTAATTAAGGTTATTCTTATTACCAGTTAAGTAGGTAAATCAAACATACTAAATTGTGTACACAATGGAAGTATTTTATTGGTGAAAAATCATTTTAGAGGAAAAGTGACAGCTATAGTTTTGGATGACTTAATTGCCGTACTTGCTTTGATCTTTGTGACTCATGTTCATGTATAAGATGTGGTGTATGTTACACATATTGTCAGTAAACTGCCAACAGCGTCTTTCACAGGATGTGCTACTAATTGCCCTTATTAGTCCACTAATGTACTTGTTGATGTGTACTAGGAGTATGTTCTGAACACCAGCTGTAATGTACAAGCCTTGGAAAATTGTTACTTGGAAATATTGTGCGTTTGTGTTTTTTTACGTGATAGTAGATTAAATTTGCAGTGATTAAAAAAGAATTAATTTGTTGTAGGGTTGTCACCAAGAAGAGAGGGCTATGAATTGGGCAATGCCATAAAGATGGAATCTGTAACTGACTGCGAAGGTCGATACGAACATAGAGGAAGTATACCGCGGAGTAGTTTCGACAGCGACGCTTCCAGCAGCATATTCGAGAGCAACGACAGCGAACAATGCAGCGAAGATTACGACCAAACAGATGATGATGACGACCTCAGGGATGACCTTCAAAAAACCATCCCAGAATGCTACAAATCAGACTCAAATTTCGCATCACAAGCGTCCAGTGACATCACAAACGATGAAGATTTTCAAGCGACCGCTTTAGTCCAATTTATGGATATTTTGAATGATTTGGACGAGGTTTTAGACAAGTCGTTATTAGCCTGCCTCGACGACCCGAAACCGTTCGACAGCGACGAAGAAGACCTTATTTGTAAGATAAATCAATGTATTGGAGATCCACAAACATCACAAGCATCACAATCATACACTGAGGAAGTAAATTCCGAGGATGACAATACTCAAGTGGTCTGCGCGGTGGAGCCTTCGGCGCCGTCGCTCGAAGACATCACAGAAGTTTCGGAAAGGCCTAGTTTAGTTTTAGGCAGATCGAAAAGCTTCTCCGATTTATCTGAAACTCGGCGCCAGACAATGCCTCTAGAGAGAGCGAGCACGGCGAACGATAATTTACGCAACTCGATGCGTAGATTGGATCCGATAGTGTTACCAGCGTTGCAGGACGCGGAACCGCTGACGCTGCCAGTGATACTGTTCCTAGAGCATCACGTAAACATGCGGCCGACCAGCGCGCCGATACAACTCCAAGTGACGGCGGCGAACTTGAGCGCCGATAATTCCTCTGGGCCTTTGATAGTGGGTCGGCGGGCGTTGCTAATGAACCGGGCCTTGTCTCTGCCTTCGCCCGGGGAGAGTGACGTCACGGGCGACTGGACTGGAAGGAATACTGCCAGGAGTACAGCCAGAAGCTCCAGCTCAAGTTCGTCGAGTGAATCTTTGGCTGGCGTGATGCCTGTCAATCAAACTTTGCCTGGTGCCACAGAAGAGAGGTAAGGTTTATTTCATATCAATCATAAATATCATAATCATAAGCCTATATTTATCTATGTCATAAGGCAGTCATTATTAATTATCATACTGCATTACATAGGCACAAATCACTCCGAAATCGCTTTTGGGATGAATAGAAAACGGCCTTGCATTGTCTGATTTTGTGGGGCATTTGAGAATATACCAAAACCTGATACCAACTGAAATATTTATTACTATTTAACACGCTCTTAAAAGTCGTTTAGATGTCTCTAGTTCGTGTTTCACGAAATATACTTTGCAAATTTTGTAATCTATTTTGTACAAAGAAACTTATTTACTTGGCTGGCAGTGCCAATGTGTCGCAAGCAGATCTTCATATCAGATAAAAACTTAATGCAGCAATATTTTGTTTTCGACAGCAAGCTAAATGCTCTCTCCTTTCTCATTCTGTATTTCCTGTCGGAACTAGGCTACTACTATTTAAATATTACTCACAAAATATTTAAAAATGTATAGAATATACGAACTAACTAAATAATGTACGAAAATTTCTTTTAAAACCTTAGAAATCCAGATAAAAAATTATAATGCTCTCAGTCAGACGGACTATTATGTTTACACCAAGGCGTGCCAGCCGACTTCTATAATTCGTAACCCCGTTTCTGAGAAATTTTAGAGTACATATACATCAGAGGATTAGCTCGATAAGTACAAGATTAGGTACGATTAAGATTAAGAGACTGCTGCTCTAAAACTTTACCATGTTTTTAGAAACTTCCATAATATAACCGCGAGTGAAGTGAGTCAGTTTCACTGGAAATATGGATTTATTTGCTCTATACATGCTCTATCCTTTAACCTAAAACGAGTGAAAAAAAACTTGCCGACCCAAGGTGTGAAGCTACCCAAGAAACTGAATAACTTTCTTTCTCCAAAGAACGTCGAAATATGAAAAAATATTGCCCTCCCATACAAAATTACTCGAGCCGCGGGCACCATTTGTAAGGAAGGGCCGAATTATGAAAAATATTTTGTCCTATGTTCGTTGGGGAAAGTTGTTCAGTTACCTTTGGGGGGGTTCTCACCCTAAAATTTGGTCAGCATTTTTTCTTACTCTCGGTATAGATATACTGATATCGAGCTCTATTTCCACAGAAACGAAGAGACTGATACCCCATTGTACGGCGTGTGGCCGCACCGTATGAGCTCGCTGCTCGCCTGCCTCGGCTGCACCGTCGGCGTGTTCAACATCTCGCGCTTTGCCATCCTCAGCGTGCACTTCGGTGGTGAGTTCATCTTTATTCTTCATTTATGGGGGCTGGAAGAAAGGGGAAAGGAAGCGTCCCTTCACCCCCTTGACAAGACTAGATTTTGACTGGTTAGGCCATTACCCGCTATCCGGCCGGTTCCTCGAAAAAGGGCAGGATCTTCTGGGTACCAGATCCACACCGAGTAGCCGGTAATAATAATCCTCTCCGACCGTTTTCAGTTATGGCGACCGCTGTCGACTCCTGTACTAGCGTTCATGCGCGCTTATGTGGCTATCGTTACCAATTTTTGCGGTGAATCTTCGCCCACAGTGCAGGCATGTAAGAACACCGTTCAAATAATTATGAGTTATGGCCGCTGGTGGTCGGGCTTTGAGTAGCCGATACATAACTAGCGTATATAGAAAACTTTTACCATTATGGATAGACTAGCTATCCAATTCCACAATAACCCTATTATTGCGTAAGAATTCTCCAGGCTAGACATCTTACACATGTTAACAATGACTTTTCTCTACTGCTGCGTATTAATTCGGGCATGTAACTAATTAACGCTTCCATGCTGGACTGGGAGTGATAGAAAAACATAGAATGTGCCAGCTGCATCTCTTCCCGTGCATGCTGTAAAAATCAGCTAAGGGAATCGAGGGTTTCAGTGTATACCGATGCCGTCAGGACCTATCATTTGTCCCTACACACCAGTACTCTAGGATCGATAGTTTCCGAGATATGGCCGTTTTAAGTTTGACAGCTGTCATCCAAAATGTAGATCTCGTCAAGACCTATCATTTGTCCCTACACACCAGTATCTTAGGGTCGATAGTTTCCGAGATATGGCCGTTTTAAGTTTGACAGCTGTCATTCGAAATGTAGATCTCGTCAAGACCTATCATTTGTCCCTACACACCAGTACTCTAGGATCGATAGTTTCCGAGATATGGCCGTTTTAAGTTTGACAGCTGTCATTCGAAATGTAGATCTCGTCAAGACCTATCATTTGTCCCTACACACCATTACTCTAGGATCAATAGTTTCCGAGATATGGCCGTTTTAAGTTTGACAGCTGTAGGATATTGTTTTTTTTTATTGCGGGGGGCTGGGCCCCCCGATTGATTTTTCTTGAAAATTTTACAAGTCCAGCTGCCATACTAATTGCACTGCCCCCCGATTGATTTTTCTTCAAAATTTTACAAGTCCAGCTGCCATACTAATTGCACTCGAAAATTTGGCTAAGTCGATGGTCCATACAAAATCAATCAAAACTTTTCTAAGTTCCGGACCCCTTCTTTGGCGAAGGAAAAAAAAGTCAACATTTTGGGAAGTCAACTTTTTGGGAAATGGATAATCAACTTTTTGCGAAGTCAACATTTTAGGAAACTCAACTTTTTGGGAATGGGGAGTCGACATTTTAGGAAGTCGACAAAATGGTCCTAAAGGATTACCATGAGTGTATAGAAATCTTCTTTCGGTGAAATATAGGACAGTTCAGAGATCAAACTAACACCTGTGTTACGTCACTACCCACTAGGTCATGCATACTACGTCACTGTAACAGTAATGTATTGGAAACATTTTCCTCAATATTTAGTAGGTTTCAATCATAGACTTTATGTATTCCTTATAAAGCGATATAACATAGAAATGCAAGTTTATAGCAGTTCAGAAAAAGGTCATGATTAAAATATTTATGATCAAATAAATTTTTTCAAGACAGGAAATCCTTGACAACAATGAATCATTTTTATTTTAAAATGCCTGACGGTTCATTTAATGTTAAAATCTAAAGTTTTTTTAGAAACCTAGATTTTTTTTGTAACCAGTTTTGCTTTTGTGTGAGGGTGAGACAGATGATATCATGATAAATATTATAGTTATAAGATGAATGAAAAGCCATCTGCGAATACCTATAACTTGAGCCGATTTGTCATTCGTATGATTTGAACTCTAGGTATACGCATGGATTCTCTGAGTACGTCATATGAACATAGGATCTGTATCGCATTTTCCCGTATATTCGGTAGGTTTCCATAATATGAATCAACTGAAAATATGATTTAATATGGGAATTTTCCTTTTGACAATGTTGTTCTAAATGAGTATTCTTAAGTTTGGTTTTCATTGTTTGCCCGTGCGTTTAAAAGCTGTTGTCTATTTGAACAAAAAATGTGACAATTTATTATAATATAAGATTTTCACGTAAAGTTGTGAACAGCGCTCATTATAATTAATTATTATAACAATGAAATTGTCGTCTCAAAGTGAAGACCAAATTAATGAATCATTTGTACCACAAACCATTGTTACCACACGATTAATTTATTATTACACAATTTTAGAAGCCCTAGAGTCAAAATGTATCGATATTTATCATTCAAAAACTTCTTGCCCGATTGGTCCTAAGTGAATAAATCAAGTAAGTATCACGAGTCGAAACTCAAAAAACTAAGTACCTAATAATAAAATAAAATTTTCTACAACTATGCGAACTCATTCGCGAAAAGTACCGTATATTTAAAACTGTATAAACACCTATCTTATCTACGTACATAAATCACACCGCAGTCATGTGGTTGCAATACTGTTTACGAACTACCAGCGAATCCATTAGCATTATTATGCCACCGAGCACTTTACGAAAATATACTAATTTCCCTGCCCGATCAACCAATCTAATTATAATTAATGCCCGACTTTTTCTTGTAGCATGCTTACCTAAGGCTTTAATGAATTATTACAAAATAACAATTTAGGTGGTAATAAAACTATCTGTCGTAATACAAAATTTTCAGAAACGAAATATTTTTCTGCTGGCCAAAGTAAATTATTTCTATCTCAGATCCTCTAGCTATCTCTTCGTTGTTTTGATGGAGATTTCACAAACGTACTCAAATAATGTTAAATGCCTAAGGTCAGACAGAATACAATATTTTGCATACATAGTGAACTACACAAGTGCAAACTTTCTATACCTACTCATTAAACAAAATGTCTTCGGAATGAGGTCATTCCAAAACAAAAATATTGTTAAGTACAACAAAGTACAATAATTAATCACTGACAATAAAAGCAAAAGTATCCAAAACCCTCACTTTTAATTTTGCCTTCAACAAAAACTTCATTCATTCAACGTTTTTCTCATGCCATTGTAATCAGTGACCTATTTTTTTTATTGTTTCAGCGAGCTTCATAGTACAGTTTTTTATACTGTCGTTTTTGATCGGAATCCCGCTGTTTACTCTTCATCTATGCCTCGGTCAAGTGCTGAAATCTGGGCCAGTCGATATGTGGAGGATATCCCCTATTTTCCAAGGAGTGGGAGTCGCTATGCTGCTGATACAAGCTGTCATTGGAATGTACAGTATTGTTGGAATATCGTGGATCTTCGTTTTCTTCCGGGATTCCTTCATAAAGTCCAACGAGAGGTACAAGTGGGCGCTGCCGCCTGAATTCAGTTTTGATGGTAAGTGCAACTTTCTTACTCTACAGGTAGTAAAAAAATTAGCTGACCGAACTTTTCGATGTGAACCCACCCATGCAACTGAACAACTTTCCCCAAGGAACATACATACATACATACAATCACGCCTTTATCCCTAATGGGGTAGGCAGAGCATAAACGACCTAAACATAGGTTTTTCCGCCACAAGTTTCGAGGGGTAATACAGATGATGATTATGTATATTGCTATAGTGACGGGTTGTCAGCTCATCGCCTAAATTGCAATACACTGAAACCCTCGATTCCCTTAGCTGATTCTTACAGCATGCCCGGGAGGAGATGCAGCTGGCACATTCTATGTTTTTCTATCACTCCCAGTCCAGCATGGAAGTTAAGGAACATAGGTCGAAATATGAAAAAAAGAAGATCCTCCCATACAAATGGCGTCAGTGGCAGTCATTTTGTATGGAAATCCAAATTTTTTTGCAACCTTGGGGAAGTTGTTCAGTTACATGGGTAAGATCAGGATCACACCCTGAAATTTGGTCAGCAATTTTTTATTACTCCTGGTTTATAAAATGTTTATTTGAATAGATGACAAAGACCACTTTAATGAACTAGGTACTTATTTTGTTGACTTTTTGGTCAATCACACATACAAACAAAATACACAAGGCGTTCAAAAATATTAAGAACTTATATTATCGTATCAGAAATTGCAAGTATATATTTCTGCGTGCATTCCATATACCTACCTACTACATAAATATCAACACAGCTGAGTCAACCAACTAGACAACGCAACGTACTTTCCATATTTTTATAAACTGCCCACTCCCATAATTCTATTTAAACTATCTTAACAGGATTTCCTTTGTCATGTTATAAATATATCAAGTAGTTTTATTATCGAGAAGCGCTTAGAAATTACTGCAAGGTTGGAAATTACGTCACAATGCAGTGATAAAAACTCTTGAAGAATTGCCTCAGAATCGAGATAGAGTAATTACTTATTTACTAGGCGATCTATAGCGGTTTTATCCGGTTTATGTCGGATTTTCATCTTGTTTATGAAAGAAAAATTGTACGGGAATATTTCTCTTACGGAAGATTGGGCAAAGAAACTCTTGCACTTTTCAGCAATTTAATTTTTAGTTTCTTATAACTGCCTCGGTGGAAGAACTTGGGTTATTGTACCAAAAGTCAAAGGTTCGATTATAGGGTTCATGAGTTATGGTTCATGTCATGATTTAGGACAATGCAGGTTAAATCTGACAAGGAAATACGTTCGTATTCGGAGAGCAAGTTAAGCTGTCGATTCCGTCCAGTTCCGTCTATCGTCAACGAACTATGTGAAAGGTAATAAACCTTTAAAGTCTCTGACCTCAGGGTTCACCGGGTCACTCGTGTTAACCCCACAAACCACACGAATTAGTAACGATTCTCTCAGTTCAGTGTCAATGTCAACGGTTGATAAAATCCGTATCATCACGGTGAGATTGCAGGAAGCTCGGAAGGTCAAAGGCGATTCAGACAATTAGTTTTTCAATGACGAGGAAATTGAGCTGACACAAAAAAAACAATTCGAAACGATACACAACTAATTTTTCTTCTTATCCAAGAGATTTCGGGAGTTTTTTTGATAAAGTGTTTCAGTAATAAAAAATTCAAAAAATATCAACTATTAATTCAAAAGTGACCTTAAACCTGACGAACACTTTTAAAATTGTATATTTAAAATTAATTTATTAAAGAGGATAGAACATAGTTTTTTTTTTAGCAACCATAATTAAAACAGTTATAAAAAAAGACAAAGGAATAATAGAATAAGTTCCTTTCCAAAATCGAACTCTGGACCTATCTATTAAGAGCTTGTAAGTCCACAAAGCAGTTGACTTATTCGAAAGTGACCTACATTTGTATGAGATTCCGTGAGAATGACGCCGAGACTCGAATGAATCATTCTAATATGATTTTGATTGTTTCGAAATATTTTTATCAGAACGGTGACGGTTTTCTTGGTAATGGTAATTAAAAACATAGAACGTGCCAGCTGAATTTCCTCCCGGGCATGTGTAAAAATCAGCTAAAGGATTCGAGGGTTTCCGCGTATTGTAACTTAGGCGATGGACTGACAACCCGTCATTACAGCAATATACAGATCGATCTGAAATAACTCACAAAACTTGTCAGACCTGGCGGAACGATATTTGTTTAGATCGTTGACGTTCTGCCTACCCCATTAGGGATAAAGGCGTGATTTTGTGTATGTATGTAAGTACTGTAAGTAGCTATAGATGTTAAGCAATTTTTAAAGGTAGGTTAGTTTTCAAAAGCTTCTTTATTATTAAAATTACGTCTGATTACGGTTTATTCAGTAGCGTTATATTGAATTGTTTGCCTCCGTCTTTATTTTGTTTGCGTATAAAATTACAAACAATTATTATTTGCTCACGCAAGTCCGCATTGTGCTTTTAAACAATACAAGACGATTATTTTAGTAGAATTGAAATTATGTATTTCGTTTGCTCGACAATGGCTTTTTGAATAGATTTTATGATGTGTGTCTTTTGAGTTTAGCAAAAGAAATAAACGACAATAAACATTCATACATACATACATGTAGACAAATAATGTAAAAAAAAATGTTGTAATAGGAAAATTATGTAAAATTGCAAATAATTGTGTTATTTAAAGGGAAAAATTATGCAGATCATATTCAATGTTTTTGTATGAGCACTGAGCAGGTATATTATGTTCTGTCTACAATACATTTTTCACCTAACCGAAAGTGACTGACCGATACATTGTTTGTTATGCATTTGCATGTGCTCAAAGCTAATCAAAGCTACCCTGACTTTTTTAAATAGCTTATATTTTTTTCAGATTTATCAACAAGAAACGGCACATTCCGGATAGAAGAGACCATACCTCAGTATTTCAACGGAGAAGTGTTACAAAGGAGCGTCGGAGGCAGCTCATCTCTAGGCACAATAAAGTTCCAAGTGGCTTTCAACCTCGCTGTAGTGTGGATGATCGTGTTCGTCGCGCTCAGTAAAGGACTGAGGTCTTATGGCAAGGTGAGGATACATTTAGCAATTAAAATTTACTTAGCAAGGTCTCCAGAAACGATACATTCAGGATATAAGAGACCATACCTCAGTATTTCAACGGAGAAGTGTTACAAAGGAGTGTCGGAGGCAGCTCATCTCTGGGCACAATAAAGTTCCAAGTGGCTTTCAACCTCGCTGTTGTGTGGATGATCGTGTTCGTCGCGCTCAGTAAAGGACTGAGGTCTTATGGCAAGGTGAGGATACATTTAGCAATTAAAATTTACTTAGCAAGGTCTCCAGAAACGATACATTCAGGATATAAGAGACCATACCTCAGTATTTCAACGGAGAAGTGTTACAAAGGAGTGTCGGAGGCAGCTCATCTCTGGGCACAATAAAGTTCCAAGTGGCTTTCAACCTCGCTGTTGTGTGGATGATCGTGTTCGTCGCGCTCAGTAAAGGACTGAGGTCTTATGGCAAGGTGAGGATACATTTAGCAATTAGAATTTGTGTAGCAAGGTCTCCAGAAACGATACATTCAGGATAGAAGAGACCATACCTCAGTATTTCAACGGAGAAGTGTTACAAAGGAGCGTCGGAGGCAGCTCATCTTTAGGCACAATAAAGTTCCAAGTGGCTTTCAACCTCGCTGTAGTGTGGATGATCGTCTTCGTCGCACTTAGTAAAGGACTGAGGTCTTATGGCAAGGTGAGGATACATTTAGCAATTAGAATTTGTGTAGCAAGGTCTCCAGAAACGATACATTCAGGATAGAAGAGACCATACCTCAGTATTTCAACGGAGAAGTGTTACAAAGGAGCGTCGGAGGTAGCTCATCTTTAGGCACAATAAAGTTCCAAGTGGCTTTCAACCTCGCTGTAGTGTGGATGATCGTCTTCGTCGCACTTAGTAAAGGACTGAGGTCTTATGGCAAGGTGAGGATACATTTAGCAATTAGAATTTGTGTAGCAAGGTCTCCAGAAACGATACATTCAGGATAGAAGAGACCATACCTCAGTATTTCAACGGAGAAGTGTTACAAAGGAGCGTCGGAGGTAGCTCATCTTTAGGCACAATAAAGTTCCAAGTGGCTTTCAACCTCGCTGTAGTGTGGATGATCGTCTTCGTCGCACTTAGTAAAGGACTGAGGTCTTATGGCAAGGTGAGGATACATTTAGCAATTAGAATTTGTGTAGCAAGGTCTCCAGAAACGATACATTCAGGATAGAAGAGACCATACCTCAGTATTTCAACGGAGAAGTGTTACAAAGGAGCGTCGGAGGTAGCTCATCTTTAGGCACAATAAAGTTCCAAGTGGCTTTCAACCTCGCTGTTGTGTGGATGATCGTGTTCGTCGCGCTCAGTAAAGGACTGAGGTCTTATGGCAAGGTGAGGATACATTTAGCAATTAGAATTTGTGTAGCAAGGTCTCAGGTTTCAATTCTTCTGCCGAAACGTTTCGATCAGCAGTTTAAATTGTTTTTACCTAATATGGTAAATATTATTATAATCAACGTAAAGTTTAGTAATAAAATACTGATGGCATTTCAATGTTTTTTACAGTTTTCATTTTGGAACGGCCTAGGGATAGGGACTTTTGCAACTTGGCCGTTAATTTAGTTTAGACTTTAAATTAGGCTTTTGGAACGCTGTTTTGCCATGGGAATATGATAGTTTCTACTCGACAAAAAGAAGACAATGTTACTAGTTCATTTCTTCTACAAAAAATTCAAATATTTTCACTTTACACAATTTGAGACATCTAGGTATTGCGTTTTAGATTTGCTATTTTGATCGATAAATGTACTCATTGTGGAGTGCGTATTCTAATTCGTTGCGCCTACTGAAACAAATTTCTTACGCTAAGGTAGTAGATTTACTGCTATGACCACAGGTTATATAACAGTAGTACTACTTCTATACTATAGGTACTATTCAAAACATAATCAAGTGAATGGAGTTTTCTGACAAACACTATTATACCTAATTAACCTAACCCTCAGCTGCTTCTACTGACTATTACAATATATCCGGAAAGAGAAGCAGCTGGTACATTCTATGTCTTTATTCGCTCGCAGTCCAACACGGAAGTACCTACAAGGTCACTTTATTGCGACTCTAATTCGTATAATATCATTTTCATTATGAAATTGGAATATCGATTACTAGATATCAATAAAGTCTAAACAATTAATGCATTTGCAATACGCTGACCTTCAGACAAAGAAACACGAGACGTCCCACAGTCTGTTATTTTGAAACGCCGCCGCTTCAGGGCCACACATGGCGTTGTGCAAACACATTGTCACTCGTTTTATACAGTGACATCGTAGAATGTACGCCTATGTACGCCTAAACTTAGTAGAATATGACCCAAGGGGTTGATGCACCTTGGGATTTTTAGACAGTACAGCCACAGTACAGATAGGTGAAAAGAATTCTTAATTTGGTTTTTATTTGGTAAACCACATTATAACAAAGAAATGGCTTATTCCCGTGGGAAAATTCTTAAACCGCAGGCGAAACTCGAATCGATAAGTTAGTCTGTAACGTAAAATGTTAAGAATTTTATTATCATGATTTCATGCGATAAGTACATACGTAGGTTAAAAGCAATAACCATTTATGACAACTGTGACCAAATGCGTAAGCAAATCTAAAAACAATTATCGTTTGTTTTTTGTGACGTACTTAGCGTAACGTTTTATGCAAAAGGAAAAATTGACCAAAGTCACTATGTCACCTTGTTGAATATAACCTGTGAATTTGAATATCACTTTAATTTGTGAAACAACGCTGTCAATGCCTTATGCTGATCAGTACCTTACATTGTGTGGAAAATGTAGTCACATAGTACCTATATGGTGGTAATTTTAGAGAGGAAATCATCATCAAAGAAAGTAGATGTACAGTAGGCTGCAAAATAGCATACCTAGGGGCCTATGATGCGCACCGTAGACTTCGTTTTGTCTACACATTATGTCTTTCGTTGCGAACTTCACAACGGAAAATGACAGGCATTATTCATAGTGAAGTATGCAACACGTGTAGACAAATCGAAGTCTACAGTGCGCATCATAGGCCTGCTAGTGCCACCTCAAACGATTGAAGTTTTCTTGGAAATCTATTTAGCTATTGAAATATTTATTAAAGATTCGGATGTGTCTTAACTAGTACTACAAGGTGTTGAGACAATTTTATTAAATTCGTTACACACTTTTTTAAAAAACTTCAATCGTTTGCGGTGGCCCTAGGTATGCTATTTTGCAGCCTTGAATTGAAATTTATTTTAATGTTATGTTAAGTGTCTTTCAATTCAAGTTACATACTTGAAACCAACGCCCTTATCACATCTTTTCGCCACGACCAATTTTGAAGGTATTTTTATTTAGGATTGTGTATAGTAGCAAATTAAAACTCACGATCCACATTAATTAGGCTTTCTTTTTCAGGCAGTATACGGTCTAATATTCCTACCACTGTGCGGTACGCTGGTGCTGTGTACGAAACTCCTTACTCTGATCCCATATGACGCCGTCACCAACATATTCGCTGGCACCGAGTGGAACGAGTTCTTCATCAATAGCAATGTGAGTGAACTTGTGAGGCATGTAATGCCTTAGACCAGATCAGAAGTCGTATTTTTTAAATCTAGAGAGAAACATTCGCAAGCTAAATAGTATGGAAATCGCATGCGAATGTTGCTCTTTCGCATGCGAATTTGATACGTACGGGTGGTTCAAAAATAGGACTCCGAGCATTTTTTGGCTAGTATTGTTATGCTACCACCGTACCCATTTTATTTGTTGAATCGTCAAATTTGCTTTCATACAGATTACTTTCCTGTTGATTTCTCTGAATAAATAAATATAAGTGATCATAAAATTACACCGGGCTGACAATTATTAGGCTTCTTTTGAGAAAATATTTAAAAAAAAACATTGCGCAACTCTATTCAGAATCACGTGTTATACAGACATGTCTGTAGTTTTGAATCCGCGTGGCTAATGTGTAAAATTACGATAAGCGTGACGAAAGCGTATTCAGATATTGACCAACTGAGAGACGTGAAAAATGTATGCTTATTTATCGTCTTTCATTATGTAGTAGTTATTATAAGCTATTATGAGACGTCAGTATTGATTTTGGTGACGTATTTAGATTGTTACGTATACGTATATGTATTGTTTGCCATAAGTCAAGGTCCAGGTCATTTTATAAATTAATTCATAATAGCAACTTTGCGTTTTCCCGGCGGGAATCAAAACCACAGTCTTCTGGATCGGAAGCCCAAGGCTACCAGACCACTAGACACAGAGACAGTTTTGGTCGACCAGGGGAACGTTCATGCGCGTTTCCCTAGCGCAAGATTAGGGGAACTTTTCACTATGACAGTTGATAAAACCGCGTTTTGAAGCGCTTGTCAGGGGCAATTCATCCTGACAGTTGCAAGTGCGCGCATGAATGGGGGGTTTACGCGAGCTGTCAAATTAAAAATCGCTCTAACGGTCTTTAGTGAAACGCGCACGAACGTACCCCAGGATTCGTCGGGTCGTGCGTCGACTCGAAAAACTCGGCAAAAAGAAGAAAAAACTTAAGAATGTATGTTTCTTACTCAATTTTTTCCTTTCAGAGCTGGGCAGCGGCCACACAAGAAATCTTCCTAACCTGGGGCCTCCTAGGCGCATGTATAATGCAGCTCACTTCACACAAGAGTTCCAAACAATCCTCCAGCAGTATGCTACAGAAAGAGAGCGCGTGTATAGTCGCGTTCACTTTCGCCGTGCTGCTGCTCGGCTCGCTCTTGGCCAATACTTGCGTGCAAGTGCTGCATACTAGAGGGTATAGATATATACCTGGCAGTTATGGTAAGTTGAAAAGTCTAGGGTTCAACTAAACATTGACAAATTATTGCCGTCCCTTTCTGTTCTCTCATGCTACAAAATGACAATTGTCATGGTCTGGTCATCCTAACTTCTATTAAAATACAGGTGGCGATTGTAACGACCAGCAGGCTATCTGCAGGAGATTCACTAACTTTCTCAGTAACATTTCATTTCTATCACTACAATACCTGTATTTTATATTCTAAGTATAATCAAAACATGTTATCATACTGTATTGTGTTTTTTCTTTTTTCAGAAACGGTGAAATCTTCCCAATTTTTATGGAAACTATCGGAGCCGCTGCCCGGCAACCAGGTGTCTACCCCGGTGCGGTACATGAGCCAGTACGGAAGCTTGCTGGGTGTTACAGTCTTCAGGTATTTATTATTACTTTACAAGCTATTTATTATTAGTAGATGTAAATAGTTTCCTTGATAAAGATAAATGTGATTTGAATTTAATTTTCAGAAGTGGCAACCCTCGCGCGCTAAGCGGTTGGCAGCCTTTACAGCTCGCCACTCAACTGGTGCCCGCCACACTCGCCGTACTTGAGGAAGGAGAGGTAATTATAATTAAACAAGACGGGTGACACGTGATAACATTTTGCGACGTCTCTAAAGCCATACGTGCATGTGCGACAAAACAGTTGCGCGACAATCGAATATCTTTTTTCCGTAGTCGGATCTCTCCTTTCCGCAGTCGGATCCCTCTTTTCCGCAGTCGGATCTCTCCTTTCCGCAGTCGGATATCTCTTTTCCGCAGTCGGATCTCTCCTTTCCGCAGTCGGATCTCTCTTTTCCGCAGTCAGATCTCTTTTCTGCAGTCTAATCTCTCTTATCCGCACTTTAATCTCTGTTTCAACACTCTTTCGCATTCAAGTCTGTTTTGTCGCCCGTGTGCGCATATTCTATAGGCGCAGTCTGAAGACGTTGTTGAGCGGATACTTCACTCTCTCGCACCGCGAAGCATTTTCGAATGAAATAATTAAAATGTATATCTTTTTGTGCGACATTAATTGGACGACAGTGGCGCTAGACCGCAATGAATGGAAGACCGCGGGGGAGGCCTTTGCCCAGCAGTGGGATCAAATGGGCTAGATATATAATAATCTTTTTGTGCAGTAAATACAGCTCTATATTACTTTCCAGCTATCCCCAGCATGGGCGGTAATATTCTACTTCATCCTGATAATGTTCGGCGTGGCGCAACAACTAGCTATATGGCACTGCGTGATCTTTGGCGTGCTAGCGATACAGCCGGCGGCGCTGCGCGTGTGGGAAACTACCATCACGTTCCTCAGCTGCGTAGCGGGGCTGGCAGTCGGTCTATGGCTTACTACTGATGTAAGTTATAATTCACTAGTAGACCCGCCCTTCGTCCTGCCCGGAAAAGCAACCCCGCATTAAGTCCCAATCCCCTCACTCCTCTTAATTCCTTACCTTCCTTCCCATCCCTCAATTCCCTGTCTTCACTATCGTCCCTCTCATCTTTCCCTTCCCTCCATTAGCTCCCGTGTGCCCTCTTGACCACTTCCCTCCATCTTGTCCCTCCCTTCTCTTCCGTCTTTTCACTCGGTTTACTTCCGTGAATGACTGAGAACGATAAATATTGTGCATAAAATTATCTTTTTAAAAATTATACAATGTCTCGTCGAAAACTAACACTAATTAATCTAATTTCTTTGTCAAACAGGCGGGCATAAAAATCATCCACTTCATAGACTACGTGTGGGTCGGCGCATGGTGGCAATGCGCGATACAAGTCGCTCTAACCGTCGGCGTGTTCGTGGTACGGGGGCGGCCTTACTCGCCCGATGTCGTGGTAGCGGCCTTGTACAACGCGCAGACTAAGCTGTCTATGACTTTGGCTGCTTTGCTGAGCTTCACTTGGACTGTTATATTGCCCGTGTTACTATGTGTAAGTATCTAATGTGTTTATTAGGAGAGCTTTAAAAAAAAAGAAAAAAGAAAAAATGTTTTCATTTCTTGACATAATTTTATTTCTGTCATATTTTTCTTCTCAGGCGATCTGTGTGGTTGATTTCCGAGTGGGCCAGCAGAGACAACTCTACACGTGGAGAAAACCTAGCGGGTGAGTTAAAAATAAATAGTTCGTTCGTTTCGTAGTTAAGATTATTTTAGAATGCAAATTTTTATATTTGGATTTTATGTTACACAGATATTGGCCGGTGTGGGCGCGTCAAGTTGCAGTTCTAATGCAACAAGGATCGTTACTACTAGTTCCTGCCGCAGCGTTCATACAGACTTGGCGGTACATGAGCAAGGGACCTCCGGATATACTCGATGTAAGTAGTCCTAATCATAATAATCATTATCCTTATTGTTTTCATATGGTAGGTAGGTGTTATTAGTAAACTCTTTTAAATTACACGACTAAGTCTGGTATACCAGGTACATAACGGCTAAAAAGTATGCTATCCGCCTGATGAATAGAGGGTACAACTTCTGACGAACATTTTGAACCACTATTATTATATCACTTTGGATCTGGCTTCTGATTCCTATGACAGAAAACCCAAAGAATTTTACAGCTTTTTTTAATAACCCCAGATGGGCTTTATGAATTTAGTATAATGGCCTTTGGTTTAGTTAATGCACTACCTACACAATTGTATTAGTGTCACTGCAAAGCGTGTTGTGCGTGCACTATAAGTGCTAGATTGGAAAATTTGAAGTTAACATGTGTATTGTGCTTAATATTTTGCTAGAATATGCATATTGAAACGTTTTTACTGTTTAACGCTAACAAGGATTATGGAACAAGCGAATGTACTGAGGAACTGGTAAGAAAAAGAATGGCTTATAATAACTATAACTAAAGAAGCCTATAATATTACTTTAGGAATATTGTAGGTCATAGTCATTTGCTAATAACATAATGTATTCTAAGTTTAAACCAAATCTGTGTCTCCTATGATGAAGAAATAAACATGACACAAACTTCATTTAAAGTAGGATAATGTGACACGTTTGGGAAATGTCTAAATCGTGGAATACGCACGCATCCACGTCAGAACTGGATGTTTTGAAACTCGGATATTCTGCACTTAAACAGTGTTTTGAGGTTATTTCGTAGTTGCTAAAATAATCCACGTTAATTATGGTAACACATTATCGTTTTTTTTTATTTCAGCGCGTGCAAAACCTGTACCGGCCGCGCATGGGCGCGCCCAGCGAGTCCCTCCCCCCGCGCCTCCCGCCCGCCCGCGACCCCCGCCCCGCGCCCACCCCCGCGCCTGACCCCCCGCCCAAATACACACCACCGCCTTCGTACTCTACTGCTACGGGGGCGAGGCTGTTGAATACTATTAGGAGGAGCTTCAGAACTTTAAGAAGGTAAGAGTTGTTACAGGTTAAACAAAGAGCACGTGTCTTTACTTACTCCGCTGGATCTTGGCCTCCAATACTACGAGCCTCCAGCGATCTCGTATCTAGCTATTGATTTTTATACTTGACATAAAAACTCTCCAAGTTACTATAGAATGTTTACACTACCATCAATTTATCATAATTCATAACATAAGCGTATCCAAAAATTTCTTATTCGTTTAACTATTTAATATGAACCGAATGCTTAGATCAGGTATACAGTAATAATAAAAGTAAGACTAGTGGTTACATTTTATCATTTTCTTACAGAATACGAACGGCCCGCAGCGAGCCACTGGCGGACGACATCTCCCACACTCCCATCACACTCAGCGAGACCATCGACCGGGAACTAGCGCACTCACAACCCCCCTCATATAGTGGGGTGTTTACCCCCCCGCCCCCTGAACTCACTGTAACAGACGAGACCAACTCACAGACTAGACAAAGACCGAGATCGTCCACGTCGAGAAATTCGCTATCTTTAACTCGAGATTTCCTAAGGCGATCTTTTGTCAGAAAAAGCGATTCGGTGAAGTCGATACGATCAAGCCTTCGCAGGAACTTTAAATACGGCGGCGGTATAAACACAAGTCACGAGTATTTAGTGCGCGGCGCTGAACCTATGTCCAATACTGTGGCGATGTCCGCCATGTTGGATACTGAACAATCACCGCATATGAGAAGTCGAGCTTCTGTCATATGATACTGGAAACCCAACGAGTTATACTGATCTGTAATACAGAAATGGTGCATATTTCTTGGTCACTAATTTACTTAGAGTTGATTTGTGCATACAGACCCGAAGTATTAAGAATAGAGGGTATCCGGATTTTGTGAATTTATTAGTCAGTGTTGCCAATTTTTAAACTAGCTCAAAACTCAACAAAATATTTCGAAAATAGATGAAGTTCGGATGCTAGATGTAGACTCGAATTATATTAAACCTAACTAAAAGTAAAAATAATGGTTATTATTGCTCAGAAAAAGTATAAAATGGCAACACTATATTTGGAAAAGCCCCGCGTACTACGTTGACCGGCCAAATGTAGATTTGATTGTTGTTTGGGATTCGGTCGATATTAGACCTTATTGTAATAGGTGTTTACGGTCATGTTGCAAACTTGTTTTAGGTAGGTACATTCGTGTACAACGATATTAGGTAAGAAGTTGTTTCCTTTGACCAGTGTTGAAGTATATTTTTGTACAAAACAATATTCCTCTGAACAAGAGCTAGGATTTCTTGACTGCAGAATAAAATCGTGCTAGAAATGGTAGCTATTTTGTGGTACATACTTTCAGTACTTAAGTGCCTTTAATTTGTCGTTAGTACTGGATTTGGCAATAAGTTTTAAAAACCAAATACATGTAGAATCTCAAGTTTTCATTAAAAACATTAAAAACATATTTTAGGAGTTCATGTAAGCACAATAAGGAGCCATGTAGGTAGCTAGTTATACAATAAAATATACTTAATTAGTTTAGAGGACGTATACTTAACGAAATAATAACCTCAGAGCTTAAGAACGTGTTTAAATTAGGATTTAATGTGAAATAAACTTAAAGCCATTTAGGTAGAGTTGCCATATGAAGTTTTCTATTATTTTTTGTAAGATTTTGTTTATTATACAAGAAAATCTTATAAAGTATGGAATATACGTACATGCACATGAAAGTAGAACTTTTTATTGTTTGTCTGAAATATCAAATAATATGGCAACTCTGCTGATAGATTTTTCGGGAATCGTCAGACTAGATATGTGTTCTCATTAGTGTTAAGTATTATGTTTTGTTTGAAATATTCGATGTAATGTGTATAGCGTGATCTGAAAATGTAATGTTCGATAAATAGTTCACAGAGTGATTATGTTTGTAATAATACACGTGTTTTATTGAACGTATAGTTTATAATGTTGAATTACATAAATGGCTAATGGAGGGAAGGGAAAGATGAGAGGGACGATAGTGAAGACAGGGAATTGAGGGATGGGAAGGAAGGTAAGGAATTAAGAGGAGTGAGGGGATTGGGACTTAATGCGGGGTTGCTTTTCCGGGCAGGACGAAGGGCGGGTCTACTAGTGAATTATAACTTACATCAGTAGTAAGCCATAGACCGACTGCCAGCCCCGCTACGCAGCTGAGGAACGTGATGGTAGTTTCCCACACGCGCAGCGCCGCCGGCTGTATCGCTAGCACGCCAAAGATCACGCAGTGCCATATAGCTAGTTGTTGCGCCACGCCGAACATTATCAGGATGAAGTAGAATATTACCGCCCATGCTGGGGATAGCTGGAAAGTAATATAGAGCTGTATTTACTGCACAAAAAGATTATTATATATCTAGCCCATTTGATCCCACTGCTGGGCAAAGGCCTCCCCCGCGGTCTTCCATTCATTGCGGTCTAGCGCCACTGTCGTCCAATTAATGTCGCACAAAAAGATATACATTTTAATTATTTCATTCGAAAATGCTTCGCGGTGCGAGAGAGTGAAGTATCCGCTCAACAACGTCTTCAGACTGCGCCTATAGAATATGCGCACACGGGCGACAAACAGACTTGAATGCGAAAGAGTGTTGAAACAGAGATTAAAGTGCGGATAAGAGAGATTAGACTGCAGAAAAGAGATCTGACTGCGGAAAAGAGAGATCCGACTGCGGAAAGGAGAGATCCGACTGCGGAAAAGAGATATCCGACTGCGGAAAGGAGAGATCCGACTGCGGAAAAGAGGGATCCGACTGCGGAAAGGAGAGATCCGACTACGGAAAAAAGATATTCGATTGTCGCGCAACTGTTTTGTCGCACATGCACGTATGGCTTTAGAGACGTCGCAAAATGTTATCACGTGTCACCCGTCTTGTTTAATTATAATTACCTCTCCTTCCTCAAGTACGGCGAGTGTGGCGGGCACCAGTTGAGTGGCGAGCTGTAAAGGCTGCCAACCGCTTAGCGCGCGAGGGTTGCCACTTCTGAAAATTAAATTCAAATCACATTTATCTTTATCAAGGAAACTATTTACATCTACTAATAATAAATAGCTTGTAAAGTAATAATAAATACCTGAAGACTGTAACACCCAGCAAGCTTCCGTACTGGCTCATGTACCGCACCGGGGTAGACACCTGGTTGCCGGGCAGCGGCTCCGATAGTTTCCATAAAAATTGGGAAGATTTCACCGTTTCTGAAAAAAGAAAAAACACAATACAGTATGATAACATGTTTTGATTATACTTAGAATATAAAATACAGGTATTGTAGTGATAGAAATGAAATGTTACTGAGAAAGTTAGTGAATCTCCTGCAGATAGCCTGCTGGTCGTTACAATCGCCACCTGTATTTTAATAGAAGTTAGGATGACCAGACCATGACAATTGTCATTTTGTAGCATGAGAGAACAGAAAGGGACGGCAATAATTTGTCAATGTTTAGTTGAACCCTAGACTTTTCAACTTACCATAACTGCCAGGTATATATCTATACCCTCTAGTATGCAGCACTTGCACGCAAGTATTGGCCAAGAGCGAGCCGAGCAGCAGCACGGCGAAAGTGAACGCGACTATACACGCGCTCTCTTTCTGTAGCATACTGCTGGAGGATTGTTTGGAACTCTTGTGTGAAGTGAGCTGCATTATACATGCGCCTAGGAGGCCCCAGGTTAGGAAGATTTCTTGTGTGGCCGCTGCCCAGCTCTG
>JARACY010005455.1:0-21750 GCA_029255725.1 Scrobipalpa atriplicella | reverse complement strand
AAGGGATTGTAAAACCAAGGTTTAGATGTTAGTTTAGTATTTTTGTTACATTTACTAAAAATAGCCAAATTCAGATACTTAACGTAATGGAGTAGAGATCGATAGAAACAACTTAAACCATCGGATAATTTCTCTACTCAATTAAATTGTATTAATGGTCGCACATTTAAATAGAGTCATACATAGTAAATCAGGCGGTTTCAGTATTGTAATTTAGGCGATGGGCTGACAACCTGTCACTAAAGCGATATACAGATCTTAGTTTATTTTTATTATAATTGTTTTCAATGGCAATGTCGATGGTGGGTTTAATTTATTGCTATTAAACTTTATGACTACTGAACTGAACACATGAAAGTATTAAACCTTACTTTACTTATGACTTTTACGTCGCAGGTCGATGAGGTCATAAACATCGTTTGAAGTATTATCAGTACTATTCCATCGTTTCACAATTGTAACATACAAATCTAGATTCAAATAGTACTTAGATTATCAATCATTGACCATAGCAGTACTGATTAGAATAGTTTCAAGAGATCATTAAACGACAGGTATTTTCCAATACCTTTGAATCAATAACTATCTGGACGATTGGCCGGAGTCACCTTATCAAAAGTGTCAACTGTACACTGAGTTATTCTCAAGTCAATAAACCCTTTAAAAGGAGGACTCTTAAGGTCTCTTAAAGATTCCTTTTTTTATATTCCAGTCACAATTAATTAAGCACACAATCCGTCTCCAACAAAGTGGACTTACGTAACGAAATCTTGGGAATAATGTTACCCTCTCAGAAAAACTTAGCATTCGAGGGCTTTCCACCGGCGACCTGACTTGACAACTTCACTTCCAATTTAGAAAAGTTACGAGTAGGCCGAATGGGAATTACATGCATACATACATAAAATCACGCCTTAAGCCTAATTGGGTAGGCAGAGCAAAAACGACCTAAGCAAAGGTCGTTTCGCCACGTCTGACAAGTGTTGAGGGTTATTACAGATGATTATGTATATTGCTATAGTGACGGGTTGTCAGCTCATCGCCTAAATTGCAATACACTGAAACCCTCGAATACCTTAGCTGGTTTTTACAGCATGCCCGGGAGGAGATGCTGGCACATTCTATGTTTTTCTATCACTCCTATTCCAGCATGAAGAAACGAATGGGAATTAGGTTCAATAAAGAGTGAAGTACCTACAAACATTGTTAATGTAAATGTTATAGGAAATTGGTATATGTATAAGACTAGACGTGCAGAGTGAAGAAAACTGCTTTTGCCTTCGGAAATTTATTATGCCCAAGGGAAAATCCGTTTATTTGCATATGAACCTGCAAGCTACTACGGTTTTTCAAAGGTAAAAGGGAGTCAAATTGTTAGCTGGACTAGACCATCCATCCTATAAAGTATTGTTAGTCCTTATAATCATGTTATAAGTACATTAAATACGTAACACCAGTAGGTGGTCCAGCTTATAAACTTGCCATCTATACCAGCTATAAGATGACCCTAGAATGCGTTGCGAATATTATATTTTCTTTACTAGAATAGCTACTAACACTAACTCAATATAATGACGGTTGTGCCGAGAACAGTATCATAACATAACATGAACATAAATAATGCTGCAGCGAGGCAAAGTCCATCGCGTCACACATCAGGTGATCCTCGTTGGGTTGACTACAGATTATACAGGATGTTAATTTAATTTTACTACGTGCCATAGTTTAGGGGTGTTTCAGTAACGTTAAAGGAGCCCATAAAAATATAAAAAAATAACCAACTCAACAAAAGTAGGTAGGTATTTATGATGATTCCCGGAGCTGCGCCTACCTCTCGTGCTATAACCAATACCGCGCGACGCGCGAGTCGCATCGCCCAATGATAGCGACTCGCGCGCGCTCGGTTATAGCACAAGAGGTAGGCGCAGCTCTTGGAATCATAATAAATACCGGCTTTTGGTTATTTTATTTTTTAAGTTGGATTTTTATTAATATTTTTTATGGGCTCCTTATACGTTACTGAAACACCCCTAAGCTATGGCACGCAATTAAATTAACACCCTGTATAAACAAATAGCTTTATTATTATTTGGTTCTTCGTCTTTTTCTTTATTTAAAAAAATTGTACATTTTAGTAATAAAGGTTCCAATCCAACTATCAACAACTTGTTGCTAAATAGTTTTGAAAGCCAGTCAAGCGCAGAACCGATAAATACTAACTTGAGGTAAACGTGTACAGACAGAGTCGATAAGCGTGTTTGTTACCATACTATCATCACGCCTGTATCCTTCATGGGGTAGGCAAAGCAGCGTCAACAAACCAAACGAAGGTTCTTCCGCCACGTCTGACAAGTTTTGAGGGTTCTTCGAATCTGTATTTTGATGTAGTGACAGGTTGTCAGCCCATCGCCTAAATGTCAGTACACTGAAACCCTCTAATCCCTTAGCTGGTTTTTAGGTACAGCATGGCCATGCACATTCTATGTTTTTCTATCGCTCCCAGTCCAGTACGGAAGGTGTGTTTGTTAACAACTTTGCCTATTACGCGGCTTCCTCTCAGAGAACAGGAGAACTGCCAACTGGCGGCCGTTGGTGTTGTTCAGCAAATTAGGTAAATGGGAAAGTACGTAGCTGAAATACTGAAGTAAATTAGTTCAGCTAGACAGATTAAAACATTTGCCTTTCAAAATATAAGTAACTTCTTTTTAGTAAGGCCGTGCATATGTCGATCTTGTATTGAACAATGCTGTGCCCATAGCTATAAGACAAAACCTAACTTACGAACTTATCATAGAACAAAAATTTGAAACAAACAAACTTATATAGCTGGATCGATTAGTTTCTTTCGCTTGAAGACGTTGCTGTGTCTTCTTTTGTACTTAGTACAATTTACTCGTTCCTTATTTTGCTTACAACCCTCATTTGCAGCTGCTTTCCACCTTATCTACTGTTAGACTTTGTTCGTCTATCTCTTTAAACTTTGATACGCATATGTGACTTGACTATACTGCAGCCGGAGCAGCGTGCAATATGGATGGACTAGTTGTCAATCATGTCAATCTCTGAGGGTAAAGTGCATTACTCGGATTCAGGTTACCATATTGCACACTGAGGTCAGAGTGTAGGATTGATATAGTATTGTTTACGTCACTTCTTTCGTATTGAATCACTTCACTAGGAACTTTTATGTAATTTTTGAACCGAGTTGTCTTTTATGGGATGTACTTACCTTGGTAGGTATTCCATTTTCCTCAATAGAACATTAGTGGTTTTGTCATAATCATAATAATACAGTAGCAAAATTATTGTCGCATTAATATGTTAGGTATGGCTTTTTTATTGCCTTTGCTATTTTTAAAGTTATTTAAAGTTGTTTTTTAGGAACAACAAGAAAAATCTCAAGTCAATACCAAGTTTCCAAAATGTATTTTAAGGATAATGGATATTTTATTAAAATTGTAAAACATAAAGTGGGAACAAAATGGAATTGAAAGGAACTCAACTTTATAAACTCCATTTTGTGGAGCACTAAGTTGGCATAACTTCTACTTCAAAAAGTTATTCGTTCCTAACCAGCATTTCTGCTTTTAGTGATCTTTTAAAGTCTCATAGTACCATCATATCCCCAAACCAGTACCATTTGTCTAAATCAAAGTACCAGGGGCGCATCCTGCAGTAGGCAGTAGGCAGTAGGCAACTGTTCGCCCACTGCGGGCTATTTTGGGAGCTTGGACTTCGCCCCCTGCGGCCATTATCCCATCGCAGCCGTCTGCAAGTGTCGCTATCCTGTCTATGCTCTTGTGCGGAAACTCAGGATTGTGCTGTCCGGTTTGTGGAGTCAACCATATTTTCGGAAATAGAACATAAAATGAAATCAGCATAATATTAAGATTTTTTAGAACTAAAGAACGATCTTTGGATTGGATATGCTTTTTGAAAAGGTTCCTTATTAATAACAAAAGACATCTCTTTCTTTTCTATTCATGAAGCATAAATTCTACTCCATTCACTTTTAAGAATAGTCTTCAATTAATGATTCTAAAATAAATATACTAGGACTACATTATTTTGCCCACACCACGCGTGGACTTTGCCCGTCTCTATTATCCTATCGAGTGTCCCTTTCCTGTCTCGTGTCATACAATCCGTGTACGAACCCCACAAAGTTAGGAATAATCAGGATCGCTTGTTTTCTAGACGGAATAAATAATTCAGAAGTCATTCCGAACCTATCTAGGTCGGTCCTCTTGGGAGGCCTAGAGGAAAAGCAAAAGATTTTTCCTACTTAGTAGTTTCCTATGTTTGTTTTTTGTGAATGTACGTTTTCTCTCAGGGGATTACTTTGCGTCTCTCTAAAGCCTCCAGTTCCTACAAGTTGCACCTGTTGAACGTAAAATTAAATGGTTATAAGTTCAGTTGTTCTAAGTGACAAAGTGACTCATTTGTACGTGCTATATAATTCATTTATTTGCTTCTATGTAAGAGTAAAACAATTTAATATTCACAAAGGTTAAAAAATATGAACTTTAACTTAGACAAAAGATTTGTATTGTATTTTTGTAACGAATAAACACAAAACCTACTGTCAGTAATGATGGTTTCAGAATATCCTACAAGAAGTGTAACAATGGCGACCCACAAATAATTCATCGTCACGTTCAGAGTAACCACGTGTAGGAGTCGCTTCTTACCCCACTTGTGTCATCTCTTGTTTTATTTTCATAGCCATAAGTGCTATAATTCAAGATCACCCGTTGTCAGGGTATTATTCCATTTGCTTATACTGGGTGTAAGGGACAGCGTCCCGCAAACTGATAGGGGTTGCTCAGTCAACGATACTGAACAACTATCACCAGGATATTTTTTTAATAAAAAAATTGCTTTTCCATACAAATTGTCTGATCGAGCTGGTCATTTTATATGAAAAAGCATTTTTTTATTCATTTCCTGAAAAAAAAAAAAACTGGTGGTAGTTGTTCAGTTTCGTTGACTGGGCAACCCCTATAAGTTTGCGGGACGCTGTCCCTTACACCCCGTATAAGTCTTTGTTTCCTAGTCTGCCTTTCTTGAAATGAAGACGAACAAAAAACGAAACTGAAACAAAAATGAAACGAATGTATTCTTAGGACTTTTTGACCTTCTTCATGTTCAGTTTGCGTACACTTTTTTGCAATACTTAAGAATATTGGATCGATAGCTCTATCAATTTAATACTAACGTAAAGCTATATTAGTTTCGGCCAAGATATCCAGCTTGTTAAGGCCCGTATTTATAATCAGCTCTCAAGAGTGACAGCGAGATTGAGTTCGTATCAGAAATGTCATTTCAGTACAAAACGGTCTGTCAAATCCATACTTAATATTGCTCTCAATCTTGAGATCGCTTTATAAATACGAGCTTAAGTCTGGCATTTTGGCTCTAACTTAGCTGGGTGGTGTTATCAGTCATATAGCAATGAAGTTCGTCTACGATCTAGAACACAAAATACTCTGCTAACATAGGACATAACCTTCTCAAAATCTTCTCATTAGAAGAGTAAATGGACGAGAAAGCCTTAAATGTGAAAGATTTCCTTTAACAGTATAAATTGTGTGGGAAGTAGTAAGTACGTTTAGGTGTCCTATTTATTGCAAGCATAGAATTTCTTTTCAGTCTTTCCACGTGTATCAAAAGCTGGAAATAGATATTAACGGAACTGATATAAAAAAACAATGTCGTTGGACCGTAAGGAAAATACCCATATTACCCAATCTGTATGAGGATAATGATTTTGGTGTAAAAATAATCGTTTAGTCATCAAAACAATTTACCACATTAGGTTTAATGACCTGTATCAGACCCAGACCCAATGATGTTACGGTCGCCCTAAACTTGGAGAGGCCCGGCACCATAGATTATTTTACTCCGCCGCCATGACGCCATCTTTAGAACACCGTGCTGCGTCACACCATCACCTGACATGTTTGGTATCCTTCAGGTGGTCACTTCAATGGAATAGGTCTCGTTTTTGGTACGTGTGAAGCGCTAGGCAAATAACCTAACTTATTGTCATTTAATTTTGCTCGTATTTGGGTTATGGTGATGATGAGTTACCACACGCTGGATGATAAATTTTATATTATCAACGTGAATTTGACAAACAAACAACCCATTTCGGAAGCCTCGGCAGTTTGTTCTAATATTTTATCCTGTTTTGGCGCCTAAATTAACTCCTTAATGAAACACGTAACTGTGTTGTAGGCAAATTCGTCGAAATTGGAACACATTTCCATATTCATTTGGTTTAGTCTAGTTCAGTGCTAACACGCCGCGACAGCTGGCTAGGCACAACACCACCTGAATATCCGGCAAAATAGATGAAACGTGTATATAAAGGCTATTTTTCAGCGACAAAATATATTTTATACTACACCTATTCGGAAAGTAAATTAGTTCTTACTTAAAAAAAGGAAAGAAAGTACGTAAATCCAAGCGAACGAATATGCGGGCGGCAAAAATATATGGGATTTACTTTCTCCCCTAGGGGAGAAAGTATTTTCTCCCCTCCTATTTTTTTTTTTAAATTCATAATTCAAAACTAGAAACAGGCGAATGCCAAAAAACAAAAAGTTTGTATGTCGAAGCCCACAAAATGATACTGGCCACTTAAATTGTTTGGCAGTATGTGCTTTGCTTCATTTGTCTCTTTTATATTTTTAAGTAAAAAATATGGCAAAATCAACATGTCCGCGCGAATTCTTTTTCGTTCTTTGATTTATATGACTTATATAATGTAAATTAAGTGTTTAGTGTTTTCGATGTAATGTGTAACTATATTAATATGTGTTTTGTTTGTTTGTGTTCTGTTCGCATGGATGATGACACTTCAAATGTTCTTAAGTTATCTTCTCATGTAAGTGATATCATTCTTTATCTTACAAGGATTTTTGATTATATTTTCCTCATAGGTGTAGTATAAAGCACTATGTATAACTCGGAAGAAAATGCGATTCCCAACTCGTGTGTATTGAGGCCCTCAGCTGCGCTTCGGGCCTCAAACTACACCCTCGTGGGAATCGGTCATGTTCTCTCCTCGTTAAACAATGTACTATTTCATATTTTTTTGCAGCTTTAACTGCATAAATTCTGTTTGAAAGCTGCCTGTTTCAGTGGGCTTTGTGATCGGTATGTTTTAGATGATTTTAGTCATGGAACTATAGGTAAACCTGGAAGCCACACTCCGAATGTAGAATTTGTTTTAGTGCTTAATTCTGTGGCTTTGTATTGCAAGTGTCAATCTTTCAAATGACCACTGCACTGCACTGCAGCACTGATTACCTACTTATAACGTGATGGCGGGTTATAATATTCCAGAATAAGACCATCTTCAGATTTTTTTTAAGGCTATGTGGTGGAAATCTCAAGGGAAAAGCAAACAAGCTGTTACTATTTATGATGGTCTGAGACTTGGGTTCTCCCAGAAGTCGTTGTTGGTTCGATTCCTGTCCAGTATACCTCCTCTGCCCTGTCCTGTTCACTACGACATGGGTCTGCTGCGTTCGAAGGGTTGTCGTCATTCGCGAGCGAGCGCAGCACAAAGAGAGAACGCTGCTGCCTGTTCCCTAGATTATAACCCTTAGTCTTATTTTACGACACCTTCGGAAAAAAGAGAGGTGATGTGATGCTTTAACCCGACATCACACATCAATCCGCTTATCCTTATTACAGCCAATAAGATGTGTATTATACCTATTATAAGATTGCGGCTTACACGCAGTTAGTTTGAACTCGCAGCAATACGAGAAATAGCCATTCGTGACAGAAGTACCGTTGTATAAATACTGTTCGTTAACCCGTGTCTTGTTTCGTTTTTTACTTGAAAGCGAGTTTTTTTTGTGTATTTTCTTTAAGATTTTTGATATTAGAACTTTTCTTCATATTTTTTTAAAATTAAGAAGCAACCTACTTTTAGGTGTATTTTATAAAATAAACTTCATCTTATAGAAGCCACACCTGCTCTCGTTCAGCATTAAGAGCCATGACCTTCCGCAAGCCCTTATTATAACCAGATCCAGCAACGAGATTGCTCAGCGTGACAAACGATCTGACAATTACAGCTGATCATCCATTGCTCGCTTTATTGGCTTGTTCAGCTACTGTTTATGAAGCATTGGATGAAAAAGTATAGATTGGTGCTTTTGATTCATTGGGATTCCCATTTGCCCCAGGTATCTGGTACACATGCACTGGACGCACTATTTTTGTGCGTTTGTCTATTCAGGACTCCAGATAGTCAACACACTCATTGTTAAAATGATACATTTTCTGTTCTGAATCAGAATTAAAGACTGCGAACAGATTTTACACATTCCTTTACTTCTGGATACCAGATACTGGAGATGTCTAAAATTTAATTAGGTTGTATTGTAGAATATTTCGAATCTGTGCAGTACTTGTAGTTTAGTCATTCGTTCATTACAAATAGATATACAAATCATTTCTATTTATGATATCAGTATAGATGATAATATGATTCCGGTTGCAGGCAGATAAAAATACAGAAATCAGTAGTTCCGTTACAGATTGCTTGTGATATGATAAGGTATAATGTACTTCGGATTGACAGATTAAATCCGCGCTTCTAAAGTCTTTGGACAGCATTAAAGAGCTTATCACAACCATAAGGTTTCATATACTAGATTGGGTAGCAGATATCCGAATTTCAGTGTAATAACAGATCTCTAGGTGAAAATTTTTGCTTATCTTGGTTGCCATGTTTACTAATCTTTATTTTTATGAATCAATGATTAACTTGATCATATAAAGCGTTGTTAGGTGCTGATTTACACTGTTTAATTTGTTTCTATGTTTATATATTTGTATCGCATTTGTAAACATTGAATATATCATTTTTTTGTGTTTGGTACTTACAGGGTGGTTCAAATATCGCTTTTGTGATGATTTGAATTTAAAACGCAACATTTGGATGCAAATCTTTAAGGATTTGCTGAATCTATAGTGCAATTCGAATGCGTTGCAGTAACGTTTTTAAAAGCGTATTTGTAACCTTTTTTCAATTACTAACTCTAAGTGCTAACTATTACTAGAACAGTGAATTGGATCCGTTGCGCTACAAATTGAAAATGCCACAATACAAAGGAAAGCTTACTTATTGATAAGCAGCTTTGTGAATAACCAATTCCTCGCTTCTATTGTCTTGCTATCCACCACAAATTAAATTAATAATTACATTTTCTATAAATTGCATAAATCACTTTCGACTTTGACCAGTGGAACCGGGACACCAGATAAGACCGGTTCAAAGTTCTCATGTCCTCAATGACGTGATGGCTGATGGCCCTAGACGCGACACAGACGCATGATCTCGGTCACACCAGATCACACCACCATTTGAATAATTATCATCCCGCCCGCCACACTATCACGAAAACAAAGTCCAAGGTCAGACTCGATTGAGTTTTGATTATATCAGGATCGTGAAATTGCTCCCACAAAAACTTAAAAGCGTCCATTTTGACAAGGAAGTTCTGAGATAAAAAAAGACACCCGGAAAAAATAAAAACTCGTTTTTCGTAATTTTTTGGTACGAGTATAACCTCTCGTCTCGATGTTACGCGTCACCGCTTCGGATTTTAAACCCAGCCGAGTCAGCGGCGGCTCCACTCCAGCCAGCCAACCAGTCTGTTTTCAAACGCGCGCCGCTCTACACGTGCGTGTGTTATTAAAAAAAAAACTTATTATTTTTTAAAGTTTCCTACATAAAGTGGCTGTGATACACAAACAGTGATATTAGTTGGTTAGTTAGCTGAAGTTGTAACTGGTGAGTTTAGTTTTAATCCCTCAGTTGTCTTAATACGTGTTATGTTACCGACCACGTGAGGCGCAGCAGGTACAAAGTGTAATTACGTTATGTGGTGCCGTGTTTAACCTATATTTTTTGTGACCAGTGTCTTAATACTGCGTTTTAAAAACAAATTGATTATATTCTGTTTAAAATGAGAACACTTTCACTCACTTTCTGTTTTACAAGTTCACCAGACATTTACGTTCTTCGTCTTACTTCCACGTCGTCATTGAATCTACATGTAACTAAAGACGAAGTTATATGACAGAATGTTACAAAGGAAAATACCAAACGGTATTCCTTGGAATGAAATAGTAACATTGTAATTATTGGTAGTGCTAAATAGTCCTATTAGAGTGTCATTGTTATTAAGATCAATAAATGATGCGTAACAGGTGCCAAAAGTCACAATATTATATAAATAAGTGTGCTATTCATCAAAGTTATAAAATAGACGCATGTTCATCAACTACCTTCACAAACACCTCGACAGATGTAAAAAAACTGTGTACAGCACCCTAGAGATATCTACCTCACATTATTTTTATCTCACATTTATCTGCTTTGTTATAATAAATATGACTTATCTAGACTCCGTTAATGAATATTTTTTCACTGTCTCTTCATTATCATAGTTATCTGCTGACATTGCGACCCCGATTCTGAAACTATCGCTGACGCATTGTCTTTATTTCACTCTTACATAATCACTTTTAAAATAGTTCAACTTATCTGTAAACATTTTATAACGGTTGTCTTGTGAGGTTACTCATGAATCATAATTTATTCGTATATTTAAATGTATTTAATTAAAGCCAAACTTTGAGTAGTTTTTCCTAATCTACAACATTGAAAAAAATATAAATAAACAAATATTTGCCTTTAATGTGTAGAAACGAGTTTAGCAAACTTTGCGGCATGCAAATTTAGACAAAGTCTAAAATTAAATTGAATCTATAAACATTAAGTCTCTTCTGAATTATGCTGCAAAGGCAATTTGATTATAGAGGCAGTTGCTTTGCTCAGAAAAGGCAAGAATTTTATTAAAAATTCCCGAATCGCTTATTTCAAAAGTTTTTGCAGAACTCTCATATTCGGGCTGTATAAACGAATAGTGGAATCAAATTTTACGTCCTTTGTCTGCTCGGGTTTTTCAGCTTTCTGTGAACTCACTGGGAAAATCAATATGCGCCATCTGAACATTGTCATCTGTCTGACTAGACACTTGATTACTCAGATATCATTATAAATTAAAGAGTAACTGAACGAATACAATACTTTACTTGCTGTATACTTTGACGATCACATTACGGATGACATTATTGATATTGATTGTAATTTAAATTAATTTGAAACATGTAATTGTGAAATAAATGAAATGAACTTGGGTGTGACCTTATTATGAGACCTAAAAAGCATGACGAAGAAGGTAACAAATCGAACAAGGTAATCTCAGGAATTATTATCAAAAGAAAATTGTAGTATGTAACTTAACTATGTGGATCTGCCTACTTTAGCGACGTCTCGAACCAATAATGTCCTGCGTGGTATTGGTAACGCCTTTAGCGTTTCTGTGTTTGCTTACTCCTTCATCGGCTCTGTTATGGTCACTTTTAGCCTAATTATTTTCAAGAAGCCATAAAAAACAGAATTCATGGTTTTATTCATTCATTCATTCATAAAGTCACGCCTTTATCCCTAAAGGGGTAGGCAGAGCGTAAAACGCCTAGTAAAAGGCGCCTTTGCCACGTCTGACAAATATTGAGGGCAATTTTATATTGTAAGTAATTAATGTGTATCGCTATAGTGACAGGTTGTCAGCCCATCGCCTAAATTGCATTCACCTATCCCTAATACCTTTTGCTTACTTCTACAGCATGCCCGGATGGAAGGGCAGCTGGAACATTCTATGTTTTTCTTTCCCTCCCAGTCCGGCATGGAAGACAAATATTCTTTGTTTTCAAAACCTAAAAACTAACTAAAGACGCGGCTTGCGCGTGTATTCTTCGATAGTGTTCAATGACTGGCAGAGGTCATTCAACTTTTCCAAAGTTTCTTGATTGGACGTTCAATACTCATTTTGTGGTAATGGCACGGACGGACGTCTTGTCTTGATACTGACAAGTACAAAATCCGTAACTTAGTTAGAAGTAGAAATCTAATTATTCAGAAATACATACATAGTAGTTTTGGTTTGATTCTGCAACATGACGTAAGGTTTGATTTTGGTAATCTTTGAAATAATATACAAGACAAGGGTAAAATGGCTTCATAGGATAACCTCTGGAAAATTTCCTTACACGCTTGTTATCAAACATGACTCCTGACCTATAAACCCTTGTCTTATTTTATTATACACAGGATGTACTGTACGTAATACGTACAGGGTGTGTTCTTGTGAACAGAATCTAACGTTTTACAAGTAGGATGGAGCTGCCTTAAGAGGAGACTCCTTGAACAGTTTTTCAATCAAGTCAATTTTTGGAAAATAATCTCAAAACAACGAGATCTAGGTCTCTCTTAACTTATTTTTTTAGAAATATTACACTTAAAAATACACAAAAACAATATTTGTATAGGAATGAAAAAGAGGTCATATCTTTTTATAAGTGTAATATTTCTAAAAAATAAGATAAGAGAGACCTAGATCTCGATGTTTTGAGCTTATTTTAGTAGAGCGTTTGTATAGAGAAAAAAAACACCGAGTATACCTAGTCTTAATGATAATCTAAAACCACATCGGATGTAATTTTTTTGCAAATGACTTACACGTGTAATCAGTTGATTATATATATTTTTTATATTGTAAGGTTCTTAAATAAAAATTATTTACTTTGTGTTTATGAGAAAAATGTCCAAAGTCACCTTAGTGATTAAAAAATGTTCACGCATCACAAACAAAGTAGCCAATAATAACTGAAAAACATTCATCCGACGATAACGCGGGATGTGAGAGAGATAAGCGCTGGAGATAAACCAGAAGAGGTTACTTGATAACCCTACTATCACCTCGTTAGGGTTGCTACACACATACTACACATCAAAGCTTTAAATAAACCTGGCGAAAAAGGAACTAACGCCGCCAACGCCATTTTTGACAGTTCTCCCAACATGCCAAGCAGACATGAAAGTCAAAGAGAAGGCGGAATCGAGAGAGGACTGGCGTTTACTTCATACTTCACCGACAAGAGCAGCGCTCTTAAATTTATGATGATGATGATCCCAACATGCAGCGCCCCCGCCCACGTTCGTTTAAAGCCTGTCATCGGGTAGGCTCTGTCGGTTTGGCACTATCCGTCGATCAACACAGCCTACTCAAAGCCATTTTCCATAATTATACCTTGTTCAGCTTCATTCGGCTAGTGCTGATCGGGTAGATGTATGTTTGGGGAAAAAGCCGCTCGGCTTTGCCGCACATACACACAAGATCGGGCAACAGAAAGCCGAGCGGCTTTTTCATCGATCATTCATCATAAATTCGATTTTGCCGCCCGCCTGTGCCGTTTAATTATGCCAGCCCGAATATGAGTGTAGCAAAGCAACCCTAACCGAACGCACCACCTCGTTAGCCTTCGATAACCCTGACAGGATGCGGTGACAGACCGGACAAACAAACATGTTGTTCTACTATCGATGAGACGAGACTTTGGTCTTCATTCACACTTTATGTGGCTTTGTTGTCAAAAGGTCGCTGTTGATAAGAGTCGGTTCGTTTCTGCAATAGTCACGTAGCCATTTGTGTCGAGATTTACCTCCACGGCCGCGCTTGAGTACGTAAAAACAAAAAATCATGCTGCTAGTGTCAATTTTTTTTTTTTTAAATGGAGTATTTGTTGTGTATCCGAATGAAGCTACCAACATGAGAAAATAGGAGTTATTAGAACAGGTCCTAAGAAGCTGCCTTGAGGTACAATATTATTCTAAAAGTTCTTCGACTTCAAATTACGAATACAATACGCAGTTTTTTTATACCACACAGAACTGCTGGTTCATTAGACGCAATATTCAATACACTTCTGATTAAAAAAAACTGCAATTTTGATGCTGTAAAAAATTGTTTTTTATTAGATCCAAAACTAGATGACAATCAGAGATGAGTTTGCAAGAAAATGCTGTGAGAAAATCAGCATTTAGCACATTTTCTAACAAAACCGGTGTTTGCAAAGAACTAGAATCATTTACTATTAAGGTTATATTAGCTTCGTAAAATACCCTTCATTGTATGACCAGATGTCAAACAGAAGATGCAATTGCCCTTGCAGCCTTGACCGTGGCAGTAGTGGTACGGAACCTAGCAGCAATTATCGCGTGGGAACTCTCTGCATCTGCTGATACAATTGATTGCAATTGAATCACACGTGTTCTGTGCCAATTGTATTTGATAGTGAATGTTTTATGCCGTTGTTATTTCTAGATCGATGACTCTTCATTTGTAATGACAAAATATCTTTTCCTGTCAACACGATTTTGTAGTGATTATTTCGTCCCAAACTTTCTTAAACCTCTGTCCACTGTCCAGTTCATCATATTTATGTGGTTAATTCATTAATTTAATTATGTAGGTATGTAATTATGTAATATAGTAGCAACAGGTTTTTTTTTTGCAAATATTGTAAACTACTTCCTAGTGTCCGTATTTATAATTATTACGATTTCCGCTAGCTAGAAGGAAGCTATTATTGATTCTAATTCTTAGCCTTATCTCGCTATTATGAACTTGGAGTTTGTATAATGTATGCTATTAAAAAAATGAATACCTAATGTTAAACTGATCAAACCTTGAAAAGGAACATGTAGAATTTTATTTTCAGAAGCACACTACGTTTTTGTCAAAGTAAAAAATACCTTTCTGTAAAATGTCATTTCACATGACCTTTTGCAATTTTAGTCCACCTGGCTTGTACTCGAGTCTCGTTCCATGGAAATTACTTTGAACGAAACTCCACGTCTTTTGCGTTCTTGTTACCCATTTTTTGAACCTACTTTTAAAAGAAGAGACTATTATTTATTTTAATGTAAAGAATTTGCATTGAATTGAGAATTGTAAATAACTTTATCAAAAATACTAAAAGCTTATGAAAAAAATATAATTCTGCTTAGAATAACTGTTTTTTTTTGTTGTGAGTAGAGTGAACGAGAAGAACGCTAAGCAAACTTTGCCTATCGTCTACAGGATCCAATAAACCTTGTTTACCTCAATAATATATATTCCCCAAACGTGCTAGCTAATGGCCTCAATTCACGCCGTCCAGTTACTAATTCTAATTCTTAGTAGCGCTGTCACTTTCTTAACTTTGACATAAGAACAGGATAGCAAACAAATACGTGAGTTTGACATTTCTTATCTGACATAAGACTGCTTAAATTAATTAAAATTAGTGAGCACGCTCTATGGTCATTCCTTATTTAAAGCGCCGTACGTCAAATTAAGAATGTCAAAGTCACGTGTTTGTTTGCTATCCTGTTCTTATGTCAAAGTTAAGAAAGTGACAGCGCTACTAAGAATTAGAATTAGTAATAGTGCGTCCTGAATTAACACCAATAGCTATTCTTCTTAAAGTTCACTCATACTCAATCTGATACATCCTCAGTTTGATACATCCTATCTAACTTGAGTCTGATTAATGCATTATATGTTGCGATCGATCAAACGCAAATCCTCAACCTTGGTTTTATCAACGTCAAGGTCAGGTCTCAGATGAGTAAAAAAGTGCTTTAGTTGACTGAGTACAGGCGTGACGTCATTATTTTGCTTTGTGTTGGCGTTGCGAGGTTTTTGACTTCCTAGGCTTGTTGTGGATTTAGTATTTAATGTGTCTTTTCCTTTAGATTTTCTAAAACATCACACCTTTGTATTTGAATTGTTGATTTATATATTCACGGCTCTTTATTCGTTTATCTCTGAAACATACATGTTTATTTCGTTGTGTATATTCTTGACTCATCGTTTTATTGCGTCGTATTGGAACAATGATAGAAAAAAATCTAATCAATTTCATTTACTGTGTAATAATATGTGCTTTGTGTAATAATATGCATTTCCCTGAAGCAAAAAAAAATATAACATGCTTCTACGTAAATTCATAATTTCAAAAAACAAGCAAGATCTACTTATAACCATTAACCTCAAATTTCATGTACCACGTTGCTATGTTTTCAATACTTGTCAATAGACGGAACAATAACAGTAAACTCGTCCGTATTGTGTTATTTTATCAATAGCTCGTGACAACCACGCCGGGTGAAGTCCACAGGTTTCCGTGTCAAGAACATTTATTACATTAGGTACATTATCTAATTTGGGTTTACCGTCTTCGTTCGGATTTGGGTTGACACGTGCTGTGGGAATGTTATCTGTAGTAACAGCTGTCGTCTTGAAATCGCTGATTTCAATGGAGTACAACAAAATCATGATACAACATTTCTGAAAGAATTTGATTAAGTATAACTCGCAAAAAGAACCATAACTTACCAACTAATTCTGTTCCATCAACTAAAAAGTTCTGTAATAATAATGTCTTGTTATTTAAATAATTACTTAGTTGTACTGTTTTTCTTAAGGTAGTATCACCTCTGCTTTCTTTAAATAAACCTAACCATAAATGATAAATTAGAATTCGGTATGATAACCTGTATCTAAGGTACCAGTTTCTTATTTTTTTCTGATAGATCATCCTGTTGAAGGTTATGTTGCCCGCATTTCATCAGGCGGACCTTACACTATTCTTGTTTTGTACTATTTTTTATAAAAAACACTGTCAACAGTTCAAAGTCTATTTTTGTATAGTATTTTAACAAATGTATCATTGAAATGGTTCTATTATTGATAAGATAATTGTTTGTCTGGTCTTTATAGAAAGATTGCTCAATAATTAGTGGGCTGAGTTCAATGTCTGATGCTATTGCGTTTAAATAATGGGGTAAATATATCGTATCCTATCTCAATAAAAAAAAATGTTAGGAAATATTGATCCTATTTATTTATTCTGTTTAAAAATTTTGAACCTACTCGTAAATGCGTCTTAATGCATCTTTATTTTGTCTATTTTCATATTTGAGTCCAAATTTTCACAAATATTTATTATGATCTGATCTTTGATCTTCCTTATCAGTTCCCATTGGCTTATTATCTAATAACAAGTTTGTTTACCTGCTCTAAATAGACTTAACCGACCAGGAAACGTTGCGAATTTACGAGTGATCATCTCCAATCAACATAATGATGTCTCTGTCTCAATGCCAGCATGAGCCCTTTTCCGAGTTAGAAGCAAGACTCTAATGACAACTATCAAAAGTCTGTTTATGTCAACACCGCTTCCGCTGTCGTAAACGTCATCAAGTGTACAGGGTGTAAGGGACGGTGTCCCGAAAACGGAAATGGATCCTCAGATTACCCAGTCAACGAAACTTGACAACTTTCACAAGGAAACTCTTCCAGCAAATGAAAAATAAATAGACCCAATACGAAATGACTACCTCGATCTGACAATTTGTATGGGGAATCCAAAAATGTCCTGGAGTAGTCTTTTTAAAACTCTGACGGTTATCAACATTTCCTGGAGAATTTTATTTTTGATTGCTGTTCAGTTTTGTTTTTGATTGTTGTTCAGTTTCGTTGAATGAGTGGCCTCTTACACCCTTTATATCTGTCGTCAAGTACTAAGCACGAGGCAAACACGCGGTCGCCAAAGCCGGTCGAAGTCCGTGTTGTGATACCTCGTCCGATTCCTGCCAGTACGGTAGCCGGTGGAACAGATCCGCAACAATTGCTGCCGTGGACTTCGGACCCCATTGTCCGCATTGTTGACACTTCGGCGCTACACTCATGGACGGAGTTCCTAGTATTTTGTTTATCAAACCTGTGTTGGACTTCGTACTGGTGTATCCGATTCTTTCTCAAAACTGCCTCGACCTTCGTGTAATTTTGTTTGATTGATAGCAGTTGATATAACCACAAAAATTGCATTAGTTTTATCATTGACGCATCTTATTGGAATTTCACGAATTCGACGATTGTACAGTTATAAACATATTTTGTTTATTTTTCTTCATCTTTTAATGGCATTTCCTTTGTTTTATCGCAAACATTTACCTGTACGTTGACGATTTCCATAATTATTTTTATTCTTCTCTCACTCTCACATGATGGAATCTGATCTATGTGCTCCTGACCTTACAGGGGTCTTGGCAATCACGTGCCATCAGTCCCCTGCGCGGTCCCGTGCGGCCGCTGGTGAGATGACTTCATCACTATTTGGCCCGAGTGGTGCCGTAATTGCTAACTACTGCACCATTCATTGTGGCAACCGATTCATTTGTAGCCACACGACCTGTTTTGTTATTAGTGATTTACTTTTGACTATTTACTAGTTTTAATAATAGTAGCATCAAGTTCCGTTGGTTCCAAGGTTTATTGTGCTTTTTTAAAGTACGGAGAGCTTTGGTTATTTTGATGTTTCTTGGACATTTGGCGCCCATTGAATATGAAGTGAGTTTTGTTTATTTATCATTCGAATTTTAAATTTTTCCATAATATTTGTTCAGCGTTAAAAAGGTTAGGTATACAGAATAAGCTCGTATTCGTCCGATACCGCGAATATTCTCGACTGAAAATTGAAATTGAAGGGTCGGCAGGTATCGATTACTGACTGGGCACTGGCCTTTTCTATGAACATGGGACAAAAACCCCATAAGAATTGTTTTTATGTTTCTTTGTTAGGTAAACCATAATTTTGAAGGCATTTGTCACGGCTAGAAATCTCGAGGGGTCTCCACATTCGAGAGTAACATTCTCGTAATGACACTGAACATTGAGATCATGCCTCAGTTTTACAAAGGTTAATTACAAAAATAAGCTGGAATACTCGTCGTAATGGGTATGTGAGAATATTTCACACACATTTCATAAAGGACTTTTTTATATAATAATAGTCCAGCTATTTTACAAATACTAGACTATTTTGCAAATACTGTACGGTGAATGTTGAGCTCAAATGCAAAATATTCTTTCTGCATCACGAACAAAAATACAGTTGCCTAATACATTACCCAAGTGGAATGAAATATTACTTGTATCCTGTGGCAAGACCACGTCCTTTGAATATTCTTCCATCTTGGAAAGTCTAACAATTTGTTGCCACGTTTAAGAAATATATCATGCATGAGCAATTGAGCATGATATGATATCCTTTTGCTCCTATACAACTTTGCCCTTGGCCTTCACCTGTAAATCAACCTTTAATCACCTTTATTCAAACGTATTAGCGTCTATATTCGCTTCAACACGTCTCAGTATTCAGTGGTGGACCGTAGGTACCATTGTCATATCAATTATGAAGAAGCGGCCAGACATCGCTAATTCTTATGAGATGTGAATAATTAGACTAATTGCGCGTGTAGAGACGGATGACTTATATAATTTACGTCTGACTGAAATAAAATGTTGCCTTTATTTTATCTGATCTAGATATCTGCAGTGCAGCATTGACATAGAAATTCTCGTATATGGTCAAGGCCACATGAACCAAGTTTCAAATATTCAAGAGACGAAGACAAGTATAGATGTAGTTCATTCATTATCTGATGTCAAAAATACGTTAACCATACGTAATTCAGTTATAATTTCGTTATTTATGATCATCATCAATCTCCCTCATGTGACGATCTAGCTAGCACCCCCTTTTTCACCGCACTTTGCCTACTGACCTGTCCTACCATGAATAGTTATTTGCTTTTGCCTATTAGCATTGTTTGAGGTATTGATGATTGATTGATTGACGAAAACTCTAATCCCAATATTCAAAGGATTGTCACGTTTCTAATTTGGTTGTGTTCTGTAAATAGATTGGTTGTCTTGCGGTTATTAAATGCCATGTTTTTTTTCCTCAATCCTTTTTGTTTTACCCTAAACAACCTTTTTAACCGTTCATATAAATACTGTTATTGTTATGTTTTAGTGAAGCTTCACATAATATCAGTTTGGTCACTTCAATATCAGTTTCAAAGTAATACTGCATATCAAAACAGCAAATAGTTTCTGTTGCAGCGGCGACCAATATCAAAGTGCTTCGGAACTTCAGTACAACATAACTTGAGCTGGGAATGACCCTGGCTTGACCGGACGGTAATAACATGTCAGCTGATCGCTTCCTTATTCCGCTCTTGTTCTGTATGTTTTGTTGCGAGAATTTTTAGTCCTGCAGAATTACAAGTGGCTGTATCTGGGATACTTCTTACTTAGATACAGCAGATATCGTAAAGGAATTAACTACGCTGGTTCCAAATTAATTCTAAAGGCAATTCGAGCCCTTATTTAGTTGTGAACAGATATATTATAATGTACATTCGTATCAATCAGTTAAGTGATATTATTTACAAATAATCCAGTATCGAGTACAAAGTAAGTCCGGAAGCCGAGATCATATTGCGTACTACGTTGGCATACCAGCCGCGCGGCCGTCTCTTCTGTTGTATGAAGTGAACATCGGTAATTCAATTTGTTTTTATAAAGCATTCAGTTGTCTGTACTATAAACGTATATAAGTCTAGAACTATTTCCAGTTGATGCCGAATATGCCGATGCAAGAGAAGGTTAGAGAAGATACTTGCATAAAGGAGTAGAAAAGTAAAAAGTAAAAATTGCTAGGTATATGGTAAACCATCTTCATTGTACAAAATACTTTACTGAATGGCTAGCGGTAAATTATTTACGTGTCTACCAGACAAACGCAGTCAGCAATCAGCAAAAATACATTTCATTCAGCATATAGGTATCACATCACATCTCTTATTCAGCATGCGTGTGCATGTGCAAGGCGTACATTTCCTTCGTGCGTCAGCTTACATTAGTCTATTCTATATCCTATAAGCCATAGTATAAGAATATTATTGTCAATGGCTCTCGTTACTATGTATATATATGATATGATAATCGTAATACTTGTTTGACAAGAAATAAACAGACTCGACGCATTTCACATCACTTATTTAGGTACTATCTCACTCCTTGTTTCTTCAATTTTATCATAACCAAAGTAAATTTTATATGAAAGAAAGATATAAAGAAGAAAACAATGCCTGCAATGCCTGTGAATTGTCCTAGTAAAAATTGAAATGACTATCGAGTGCCGACGGGTTGATTGAATCAGAATTCGATATAATTATGTAAGTCTCTTGTACATACGTAGCTGTAGATAAGTCATTGCGCTGTCCGTTTCTCTCGCATTTAACTGATTATGTCAGTTCAGACCAACATCATTACAAAATACGGTTTAGTGGGAGAACACACAGTATTTAGATCGGAAGCCGTAGCATCGACTTGGCGCAAGACCTAGATTCCTGACATGCGTGAACACAAAGTAGCATTATGCGAAAAAGTTATTTTTCAACACGACAACAAGACGCGTCCTACAAATATTTTTGAGAAAATCATAGTTCTACTGAAGCTTTTACGTACGATATTTGACCTGACACACACAAGTTCTTTTAAAAGATGAAAAACCTTGCTTAAAATGCTTATTATACCAAAAATGTAGGCTGCAATTGCATTGGTGTTGAAATGAACTACTCAATCTAAGCAGCACTGTATGATGGATAAATCAGGCTATGTATTTATGAATCGTCAAACACTCTTTTGCCTACTCGAGATTAACCAATACCTCTTCAAAGTCTTTCCATCCATGACCCATTTAAATTCAGTATACTTTGTATAATAAATAATAAATACAGACAAGTATACGTTCCTGCCAGACGATGAGCGCTTAGCAAATGGTGGTTGCTATTTATATCTTGGGGGCTCGTCTCAGGCGTGGCTTCGTCGTTCTGATGCACGCTCTTCGTGCAGCTGTATCCTCATTAGCGCTAAGATACTGGTCCACGTTCATTGCTGGTCGGACATGAAACCTGTG
>JARACY010005454.1:0-21751 GCA_029255725.1 Scrobipalpa atriplicella | reverse complement strand
TTATTTTCGGTAGATTTATAGTTTTTACTGCTTGAAGTTGCCTTCTCTGATGTAACTGAATAAATTTGATCAGGTAAGAATTGTTATGGACGCAAACACAACACTAGCTGATTTACTAGCTCTTAACCTTCACGAATGCGAGGAAGAAGTAAAGAACATTGTAGACAAAGCTGTCAAAGAAATGTCAATGGAGAAAACTCTCAAAGATTTGAACACAACTTGGAGTCATATGGAATTTGAACAAGAAATTCATACAAGAACCGGATGTGTATTGTTGAGGGCAAGTGAAGAACTGATAGAAACTTTGGAAGAGAATCAGGTAGATTTGGAAACAAGTAAATTAAATTCGTAATGTTAAAAGTGTTGAAACATTAAAAAATATTTATGTTTTAGGTTTGTCTTCAAAACTTGATCACATCAAAATTCATTGCACACTTTTTGGAAGAAGTGTCGGGATGGCAACAAAAGCTTTCGATTGCAGACCAAGTAATCTCAATATGGTTTGAAGTTCAAAGAACTTGGACTCATTTGGAAAGTATCTTTATGAGTTCCGAAGATATAAGAAAACAACTTCCTGAAGATTCAGCTAGATTTGATAGGATTGATGAAGAATTTAAGGTAAGTTACGCGAAAGGTAAAGCACTGTCATCGTTGGTTTTTGTACCAAAAAGAAAAAATATTACTTTTCCTTTTCCAGATTTTGTCAACTGATATGTCAAAAACACCGAATGTAGTCAAAGGAACAAATAAAGATGGTTTGGTAGAAAAACTGGACGGTCTGCAAAAGGACTTAGTGATTTGTGAAAAGGCTCTGGCTGAATATCTAGAAACTAAACGATTAGCCTTCCCAAGGTTCTACTTCGTGTCTTCTGCTGACTTGCTAGATATTTTATCCAATGGTAATCAAGCTGAACTGGTGATTAGGTAAGAAAACTTACTTACTTAGATGCGAACGTCTAATTTTTTTTACAGAAAATGCAATTTTTAAGGTACAAAATTAATTGCATTTCAGGCATCTAACGAAGTTATTTGATTCAATAGCAAAATTAAGATTTATTGAAAGTGACAAACCAGGAGAAAAAGTTTCATCTGGTATGATTGCAAAAGACGGCGAATATGTTCCCTTTGAAGGAAGCTGTGATTGTACTGGACCAGTAAGCAATTTTTTTTATTCAATTAAAGTTACTGATATTTTATGGAGATAGTAACTTTTTTTTGATTAATGATTTCAGGTGGAAATATGGCTTAACCGTTTACAAGATATAATGAGATCAAGCATCCGCCACTATTTCGGAGAAGCTGTCGTATCTTACGAGGAAAAGCCTAGGGACCAATGGCTTTTTGACTTCATGGCCCAAGTGTCCCTTTGTGGTACTCAAATTTGGTGGACCACCGAAGTAAATATGGCTTTTGCAAGACTCGAGGAAGGTTATGATAATGCTTTGAAAGATTACTACAAGAAACAGTTGGCTCAACTCAGCACATTGATCACTTTGTTGATCGGAGAGCTGAGTAAGCAGGATCGCCAAAAGATTATGACCATTTGTACAATTGATGTGCATTCGAGAGATGTAGTGAGCAAGATGATTCAGCAGAAAGTGGATGCCGGATCAGCGTTCCAATGGCAGTCTCAACTCAGACACAGGTTTTGAGATCATAATAGATCGTCACCTGCACTTTTAGTCACAGGTTATTTTCATACTCATTTTCACGTATTTTAGAGTCAATACCTAATACTATTCGTCACTTTCACCTCATTTGTATCTCACTTTGAAATCATCGTATTTCATAAACGGTTCTAAAAATTAAGTTATTTATACTACTCATATGTAATACAATACTCGTATGTAATACTTGTTTTAAACTTTCAGATGGGACGACAAGGAATATCACTGCTTCGCCAATATTTGCGATGCTCAGTTCCTCTACAGTTACGAATACTTAGGGAATACTCCCCGTCTTGTTATTACCCCTTTGACTGATCGATGCTACATTACTTTAACGCAGGTATAGTTTGAGTAAATTGATTTAACCACAGTCCGCGCATTGAAAATTCGTCCTTAAATTCAAGTGGTTCAGTGTGAATTTTAGATTAACAAAAGTTCTTTAATTGCTTCAAGAAGATTGGCCTTTCGTATACTTGTCATATTGAAAATTGTTATAAGGATGAAGAAGGAAACTTTTATTAGGAATTTTTGTATTTTCAGTCACTGCATTTGGTAATGGGTGGTGGCCCAGCTGGACCTGCGGGTACAGGAAAAACTGAAACTACTAAAGATTTGGGCCGAGCGTTGGGAATTATGGTTTACGTATTCAATTGCTCAGAGCAAATGGATTATCAGGTAAAAAATGGAAACCATTAGTTTACCCTACATTGTTCTTAAAATTACAATTAATAACTATGCTCATATTTTTCCAGTCTTGTGGTAACATCTATAAAGGGTTGGCGCAAACAGGGGCATGGGGATGTTTCGATGAATTTAACAGAATATCTGTCGAAGTGTTGTCCGTCGTTGCTGTACAAGTTAAATCTGTTCAAGATGCCATCAGGTATATAGAAAATCGGTGATTGTTCAATAAATAAACAATGATACATTAACTTATTCTTTTAATCTTCTTGTTTTTAGAGATAAAAAGCAAACCTTTAACTTCATGGGAGAAATTATTTCCATGGTTCCAACTGTTGGAATATTTATTACCATGAATCCAGGATATGCTGGCAGAACTGAATTACCAGAAAACTTAAAAGCTCTCTTCAGACCGTGTGCTATGGTGGTTCCGGATTTCGAACTGATCTGCGAAATCATGTTGGTCGCTGAAGGGTTTCAAGAGGCAAAGATTTTGGCTAGGAAGTTTATCACACTATACACTCTCTGCAAGGAGTTACTGTCGAAACAAGATCACTATGATTGGGGTTTAAGGGCTATCAAATCTGTATTGGTCGTAGCTGGATCTCTTAAGGTAAAACAATCTGCTTTTTAACGAAATTAACGAGTATATTTAGTATTGCATATTTTATTGTTCTGTTATGTACTTATTATTTAGAGAGGCGATCCAGGTCGCCCTGAAGAAGAAGTTTTGATGAGGACCCTTCGTGACTTTAACATTCCAAAAATAGTTACCGATGACATGCCAGTTTTCATGGGTCTTATTGGAGATCTGTTCCCGGCTCTAGAAGTACCCAGAAAACGTGATCTAGAATTTGAAAGGACTGTAAAGCAAGCGGCAATGGATTTAACGCTGCAACCGGAAGATAATTTCATTCTAAAAGTTGTACAATTAGAAGAGTTGTTAGAGGTTCGACATTCAGTTTTTATTGTTGGTAATGCCGGCACAGGAAAAACGCAAGTATGGAAATCACTGTTCAAAACTTATCAAAATCTACGTAAGAAACCGATTTTTACTGACTTAAACCCAAAAGCTGTCACTAATGACGAATTATTTGGAATAATCAACCCAGCCACGAGAGAATGGAAGGATGGCTTGTTCTCAGTCATTATGAGGGATCAAGCTAATTTGCCAGGAGACAATCCAAAATGGATTGTTTTAGATGGTGATATTGATCCTATGTGGATCGAATCATTGAACACAGTAATGGACGATAACAAAATATTAACACTGGCTAGCAATGAGAGAATTGCTCTTACTCCATCTATGAGGCTTATGTTTGAGATTTCTAACCTTCGCACTGCCACACCAGCTACAGTGTCTCGTGCTGGAATCTTGTATATTAATCCACAAGACTTGGGATGGAATCCGTAAGTTATAACGTCTATCTGTCCATCCATCTTTAAGTAGTACCACGGATGCTTTTGTAGAGGTAATTATTATAATACTATGTTTTACAGATATGTTACGAGCTGGGTTGAAACTCGAAAAATCCCAGCTGAAAAGTCAAACCTTGTCATGCTATTTGACAAATACATTCCAGCATGTCTGGAGACAGTCAAGACTAGATTTAAGAAAATCACTCCAATAGCTGAAATGGCACATGTTCAAATGTTGTGCCATCTACTGAATGCTCTGTTTGTGCCAGAAAATACTCCTGCTGATTGCCCTAAAGAATGGCATGATATTTTCTTCGTCTTTGCTTGTGTCTGGGCTTTTGGATCTGCTATGTTTCAAGATAGTAACATTGATTATAGAGTGGGTAAGTGTTCATGATCTCAGATGAAATACAAATTTATAATTTTGTCTTGCATGATTAAAGACGAGTGAATATTTTATCATTATAGAGTTCACAAAGTGGTGGACCAATGAGTTCAAACATATTAAGTTTCCACCTGGTGGCACCGTTTTTGATTTCTACATTGACCCAGAAACCAAACAGTTTACGCCATGGACTGAGAAAATTCCAAAATTCGAATTGGATTCAGATATCCCACTTCAGGTAAGTAGTTAAAATATGACAATTAAAATAGAAAAAAGTGTAAATTACATACTCATAACAATAAGGGTTACATATTCTAGGCTGTCTTGGTACCTACTTCAGAAACAATAAGAATCAGATATTTCTTGGATCTACTTATGAAAAATAAGCATCCAGTTATGTTAGTGGGAAGCGCAGGATGTGGTAAAACTGTTCTCGTGAATGAGAAATTACAGTCGTAAGTATATTAATGAGTTTCCCTTTTCAATTAAGCAAATAATTCTTTTTTTTTCATATACCTAGACGACTTTTTTTATGTTTTTCTTACAGTCTTTCAGAAAATTATGCCATTCAGTCGGTGCCATTCAATTTCTACACGTCCTCCGAGATGTTACAAAAGATTCTAGAGAAGCCTCTAGAAAAGAAAGCTGGAAGGAACTACGGTCCGCCAGGAAGTAAAACTCTGATCTACTTCATCGACGACATGAACATGCCTGAAGTAGACACTTATGGGACTGTTCAACCCCATACAATAATCAGACAGCATTTAGATTACATGCATTGGTACGATCGCACCAAACTTTCCCTGAAAGACATCCACAACACTCAGTATGTGTCTTGTATGAACCCGACGTCTGGAAGTTTCACAATCAATCCTAGACTGCAGAGACATTTCTGTGTGTTTGCTATTAGCTTCCCAAACAACGAGGCATTGAATAATATCTACCATTCTATCTTGAGTCAGCATTTGGCGAACCCAGAATTGCGGATTAATCCACAACTCGGAAAACTATCCTGTAAGTTGGAGGATTTCTTTGTCATTCTTTTATTATAATTTTATTTTTCATCACGTCTAATGCCAAGTTGTATTGTTTTAGCAAACGTCGTCGCAGCATCTATAGCATTGCACAGCAAAGTTTCGCAGGTGTTTTTGCCTACTGCAATCAAATTCCATTACATCTTCAATTTGAGAGACCTTTCTAATATGTTCCAGGTAAGAAAATTTATAAAAAAAAACACCTTTATCTCCTATTACTTCTTTGATAATTTTCATTATCCTATTTCAGGGACTTCTATTCAGTACAAATGAATGCCTAGTGAACCCATCAGATATAATACGTCTATGGTTGCATGAAACACACCGAGTCTATGGGGATAAACTTACTGAAGACAAAGATATTGACGCTTTCTTAAAAATGCAAGTCGACATCTGCAAGAAAAACTTCGAAGTAAGATTTTGGCTTTTTTCGGGATGTAATGTTGTAGTTTTTCGTCTATTTATTTGATTCCTATTACTTTGACATTTTATTGCAACAATGTTCCTTATTTGGACATTAGACAATGCTAAACCTGTGATGTGATAGTTTATTTTTTATCAAGGAAATCGACGAAGGCGTAGTATTTGAACGCCCTAACATATATTGTCACTTTGCCGGTGGCATCGGCGAACCCAAGTACATGCCCATAGAAACATGGGAACAACTGAATAAGCTTTTGACAGAAGCTATGGTGAGCTACAATGATCTGATTGCAGCAATGAACCTGGTGTTGTTTGAGGATGCTATGATGCATATTTGCAGGTAGGAAATAAAGACCCCACATTTTGTTTACATAAATTGAGAAAAGGTATTTCAGCTTTGTCATGCACTATCACACTATGACATAATATTATTTTGATTATTTTCCAGAATAAACCGTATCCTTGAAAGTCCAAGAGGAAGTGCTCTATTAGTTGGTGTAGGAGGCTCTGGAAAACAATCTTTATCTCGTCTTGCTGCCTTTATATCAAGTTTAGAAGTCCTTCAGATACAACTGAAGAAAGGTTATGGTGTTAGCGACTTGAAGGTTAGCTTATCATTCATAAGTGGTCATTCAAAATATCTAATTTGTAGTAATATTATGTAAGCAACTGGTAATATTTGTTTTCAGAAAGAGCTTTCGGGACTCTACATCAAAACCGGTCTCAAAAACGTAGGAATAATGTTCCTCATGACCGATGCCCAGGTAGCAAATGAGCAGTTCTTGGTGCTGATCAACGACTTGCTGGCTTCTGGTGAAGTTGCTGATTTGTTCCCTGATGATGAAATTGAAAACATCATTGCTGGTGTGAGGAATGAGGTAAGGTCTAAAAATGTTGCTTACTACAATGTCATTTATATGACATTGGCTAGATGATGAAACATAAACTTCGATGTTATAGGTCAAAGGAGCAGGTCTGCCAGACACCAGGGAAACTTGTTGGAAATTCTTCATCGACAGAGTTCGGAAGCAACTTAAAGTTGTTTTATGTTTCTCACCAGTCGGCTCTACTTTAAGAGTCAGATCTAGGAAGTTCCCAGCTTTGATCAACTGCACTTCAATTAATTGGTTCCACGAGTGGCCTCAAGAAGCTTTGGTTTCTGTGGCTATGAGATTTCTTGAAGAACTACGCGTGTTGCCGGTAAGTTATCCTTAACGATAATTTCCGTAGTAATTTCTTCTAGCGAAGTGTTTGAATTTTGATAACATGATTTTACGTTATTTCTAGCTTACACTAAAAGATTCCATTGCAAGGTTCATGGCATATGTTCATACTTCAGTAAATACAATCTCAAAGGCTTACTTATCAAATGAACGGAGATATAACTATACAACACCGAAGAGTTACTTAGAGCAAATCAATTTATATGCAAAATTAGTGTTAAATAAAACGGACGAGCTACAAGCTAAAATAGTAAGGTAAGTTGGAAATACTCCTGAAAAGCAGAACAAAGTAAGCAAAACATAATAAAATATTTATCTGCTTTTTAGATTAGAGAATGGGTTGGAAAAACTACGAAGTACGGCATCTCAGGTGGATGAACTGAAAAAGAAGCTAGCTATACAAGAAATTGAGTTAAAGCAGAAAAACGATGCTGCCGATGCGCTCATTGAAATGGTCGGAATTGAAACTGCTAAAGTACAAAGCGAGAAAGCACTGGGTAATATTCAAATTGTTAATTTAACTATAACAGTCAACAAATATTCATAAAATAAAAAGGATAAAGTGGGACCGAATATTTTAGTAGGCTTATTATATGAGCATAAATAAACTTTTATTATTTGATTTAACAGCTGACGAGGAAGAAGAGAAAGTAGCAGTGATTGCAGAAGAGGTATCGAAGAAACAAAAAGATTGTGAAGAAGATCTCATTAAGGCTGAACCAGCTCTAGTCGCCGCTCAGGAAGCCTTAAATACACTGAACAAAGCAAATCTTACAGAGCTAAAATCTTTCGGTTCTCCTCCAGGCGTTGTAACAAACGTTACAGCTGCGGTTATGGTTTTGCTTGCACCAGGTGGAAAGATACCGAAAGACCGAAGCTGGAAAGCTGCAAAGGTAAAATCGTAGGCTATTTAAATGAAAGCACAATCTTTCTTTTACATAGGACCGTGTGTTATTTAAAAAGACCATTAATAGAGATTACTTCTTTTCTTGCGATGTCTCTCTATAAGGTTCTAATTTGAAATAATCCACAAATATTTTAATATCTATCTTGAATGTATGCTATAATTATTTATAATAATATTGATTGTTTGATGTTGCTGATGATGACCAACCAGGCGGTAAGATTTATAATAATAAGTAATGAAAATAAAAAAGCTTTGAGTTTATTCCTCACATTACATTTCATGCTATACATTACAATACTTTCATACAATACATTACCTTGCAATACATTCCTATCATATACAATACATTTCATGCAAGCGTTTCTCATTATGACAATGAAACAGTTTGTTACCAAGTTAATTTTTAATTTTTCGACTTTATTTTTTTGTAGACATCCCGCCCATTTCCATTTTAGTTTTATTTTAAGGTTTGAGTAACTACATCTCTAGCTTTGGTTAATTGAATGTTTTGCCATTGTGTTGATTGCTAACTAATTAGGTTGCTTTTTTTAATATTTTTTATTTACTGTTTCCATTATAGGTAACGATGGCCAAGGTAGACATGTTCTTAGAGTCACTTATAAACTACGATAAAGAAAATATCCATCCTGATGTTATAAAAGCTATCCAACCTTACTTAAAAGATCCTGAGTTTGAACCCGGTAAATACCTATGAATAAAAAGTAAATATATTTTCCAATTAACAAATTGTTCCTACCTTTTCACTGTTTACCTTTCCAGAGTTCGTCAAATCTAAATCAGCAGCAGCTGCTGGTCTATGTGCTTGGGTTATTAATATTATCAAATTCTACGAAGTGTTTTGTGATGTTGAACCTAAAAGAAAAGCTTTAGCAGCTGCTAATGCTGAGCTTGCGGCTGCTTCTGAAAAGCTTAAAAATATCAAAGCCATGGTTGCGGTAAGTAACGAAGAAAAAATATAAGAAAGACATGGGTATATTTTTAAATTGTTTCCAGTGATTTGAAGTAATTGTTCTGTATTTTAGGCTCTAGAAGAAAAGTTAGCAAACCTAACAGCTGACTTTGAAAAGGCTACTTCAGAGAAGGTAAAATGTCAGCAAGAAGCCGATGCAACGAATAGGACTATTCAGCTAGCTAACAGACTTGTGAATGGTCTTGCCAGTGAAAACGTTAGATGGGCTGAATCAGTGTCCAAGTAGGCAATAGTGTTTTTTTACTACCCTGATATAAATTTAACTTAAGACATCCATGGTAATAAAGTTACTAAGAAATGTTATACTTTCAGCTTCATGCAACAGAGCACTACTTTGCCGGGCGATGTACTCCTAGTTTGCGCTTTCATTTCTTACGTCGGCTGCTTTACGAAGCAGTATCGTTTGGATTTAATGCACAAGAATTGGCTTGTGTTTTTAAAAACTTTAGAGGTAAGTATCATAAATGTTTTGATCGACAACCTATACATAAATTATTGTCGAACACGTTTATGTTTTTATTTTAGCCTCCAATACCAATTACTGAAGGATTAGATCCTCTGAGTATGTTAACAGACGATACAACGATAGCATTGTGGCAGAATGAGGGTTTGCCATCTGATCGAATGAGTACTGAAAACGCTACAATTCTATCCAACTCTGAACGATGGCCACTTATGATCGATCCTCAGTTACAAGGTGTTAAATGGATAAAGCAAAAGTATGGAGACAAACTGCAAGTTATTCGACTTGGGCAAAAAGGATATCTGGATACTATTGAAAAGTCCATTATAAAAGGAGAAACTGTTTTACTGGAAAATATTGATGAAACTGTAGATCCAGTACTTGATCCTTTGCTTGGACGAAATTTGATAAAGAAAGGAAAGTAAGTGTCAATAATTCTTTAAAATTGTAATTGAACATATGTAAAACACTTTTTTATTTTTATATTTTTTTCGTTTCAGAGCTATAAAAATTGGTGACAAAGAGATAGAGTACAGTTCACATTTTAGACTTATATTGCACACAAAACTGGCCAATCCTCATTACAAACCGGAAATGCAAGCTCAAACCACACTGGTAAACTTCACTGTAACTAGAGATGGTTTAGAAGACCAGTTACTAGCTGAAGTAGTAAAAGCTGAAAGACCAGATCTTGAAGAACTTAAGGCTGATTTGACTAGACAACAGAATCAGTTCAAGATTCAATTGAAAGGTCTTGAAGATGATCTGCTTCAACGTTTATCGTCTGCAGGAGAAAATATCTTAGGTGATACTGCTTTAGTAGAGAACCTTGAGACTACTAAGAAAACTGCTGCTGATATTGAAAAGAAGGTAAGTGATGTACTTAAAAATACCTATAAACAATGATCATAAATATTGTTAAATACATAAGATATTGATTGGGATATTGACAGTGAAACATTATTTTAACAGGTAACGGAAGCAAAAATAACATCTAAAGAGATAGATTTGGCTCGTGAGTTTTACAGACCAGCCGCAGCAAGAGCTTCTTTGTTGTACTTTATTCTAAACGACCTGAATACTATAAATCCAATCTACCAATTCTCTCTCAAGGTATGTTTATGGAATTATAAAGAAAAATCTTAGATTATATTTCCACAGTCAATTTTATTTTGAGTTTTAGGAGTTTTTTCAACATTTGTTTTGTTTACAGGCTTTCAGTGTAGTTTTCCAAAAGGCTATATCAAAGGCGGAACCAGCAGATGAACTAAGCCAACGAATTAAAAACCTTATTGACTGCATCAGTTATTCTGTTTTCCAATACACGTCACGAGGCTTGTTTGAATGCGACAAACTCATTTTTGCATCGCAGATGACATTCCAGGTAAGAGATAGATAAATAAAAGCATAAAATTTCCATTTTTATTAAAAAATGTGTTAATTATGTACCAACCGAAACTTTCTTGTCAAAGGTTGAGATGGCGCCGATTTTATGAGGATAGACACCATAAATATTATAACTTTAATATGACGTTAATGACTTATTATGACATAACGTTACGTTTTAAGTAAATAAATATTAATTCTGTCACATATTATCATTATCATTCTAGATACTTGTTGTATGAATAAAAATATACAAAGTTTTATAATATCACAGGTGTTGTTAATGAGTGAAGAGATTTCACCAGCTGAACTGGACTTTTTCCTCCGGTTTCCTGTGAAACCTCACGTCACCAGCCCCGTGGACTTCCTATCGAATACGAGTTGGGGAGGAATCTGCTCTTTAGCTGGAAAAGAAGAGTTTAGAAACCTGGATAGAGATATTGAAACATCACAAAAGAGATGGAAGAAGATTGTTGAACTGGAATGTCCTGAAAGGGAGAAATTCCCGCAGGTATATTCATGTCATTTCCGATTGTTTTACTATAATTAAGACGGATCCTCAAATTAATGACATTAAATTTCTTACAGGAGTGGAAAAATAAAACTGCTCTACAAAGATTGTGTATGCTAAGAGCTTTGAGACCAGATAGAATGACGTATGCTGTTGCGTAAGTTACTTACTTTTCTTAGTAAAGTAATGGCCCATAAATTAGAGGAATCTACAATATGAACTTTGGTTATACATTTTAGAGCATACATAGAAGAAAAAATGGGTGCAAAGTACGTAGAGAATCGTACAGTCGAGTTCAGTAAGTCGTTTGAAGAGACCAGTCCCACAACTCCAATATTCTTCATCTTGTCTCCTGGAGTCAATCCATTGAAGGACGTGGAAGCTTTGGGCAAAGTCATGGGATTTACTGCAGATAATGGAAACTTCCATAATGTATCATTGGGTCAAGGTCAGGAAGTCGTTGCTGAACAAGCTATGGATGAATCTCTGCAAAAAGGACATTGGGTTGTTTTACAGGTAACGAATGAATCTTATTCTAAGACACTAGATGAATATTTTCCATTGATACTGACAATGATTGATATTCCAGAACATTCACTTAGTTAAGAAATGGTTACCAAGCCTCGAGAAGAAGATGGAGAGCTTTTCTCAAGGTGCCCATAATGACTTCCGCTTCTTCATGTCTGCCGAACCTGCTGCCACTGCGGCAGCTCATATCATTCCTCAAGGAATTTTAGAATCTAGTATCAAAATCACTAATGAACCTCCTACTGGAATGCAAGTAAGTTTCCTAATTAGTACATCACTTTTCGTTACTGATGGGATTCAGTATTATAAGTATTGATTTTGTTTATTTTACAAGGCCAATATCCACAAAGCATTAGACAACTTCAATCAGGAAACCCTGGAAATGTGTGGCAAAGAGGCTGAGTTCAAAGCAATACTGTTCGCTCTTTGCTACTTCCACGCTGTGGTGGCTGAAAGGCGAAAGTTCGGGCCTCAGGGATGGAATAAAATCTACCCCTTCAATGTTGGTACGTATTTGTTCTTTGACACAAGCCTACTCTTGAATCTGCCTTTGAATTTGGCCTTTTTTTCTTTTCTCAGGTGATCTAACTATCAGTGTCTTTGTTCTTTATAACTACTTGGAGGCAAATTCAAGAGTTCCGTGGGAAGATCTGAGGTATCTCTTTGGGGAAATCATGTACGGCGGTCACATTACTGACGACTGGGATCGTAGACTTTGTAACGCCTATTTGGAAGAGTTGATGCAATCTGACTTGGTAAGTACTTGGAAATTCTATCTCTGTCATAAATATTGGGCAAAATAGCATAAGTATGTTTGAGCTAAAAATATTTTTTTAGGTCGATGGTGAGCTACATCTAGCACCAGGATTTCCAGCTCCTCCAAATACCGACTATGTTGGCTATCATCAATACATAGAAGATGCTATGCCTCCGGAATCACCATACTTATATGGCCTACACCCAAATGCTGAGATAGGATTCTTGACCACGACTTCAGAAAACCTATTTAGGACTATTTTTGAAATGCAACCGAGAGACGCTCAGTCATCTGGAGCTGCTACAGTCACTCGAGAAGATAAAGTATGTTATTTTTTTTTGTGAATGTATTGACACAATTTTTAAAGGAAATCTTCACAAGAGAACTTTTGGAAAAACGTACCTTCAATTTAATACACTTGTGACATGTATATTGTAGGTCAAACAAATGCTGGATGAAATAGTAGAGAAGCTTCCAGAAGAATTCAACATGACGGAGATAATGGGAAAAGTTGAGGAGAGGACTCCGTATGTAATTGTAGCTTTCCAAGAGTGTGAAAGAATGAATTACTTGACTGGAGAGATGAAGCGGTCTTTACGAGAGCTGGACTTGGGACTTAAAGTAAGGTTATTTAGAATAGGAGTATCAATAGAACATTATGTATGGATAGATAATGCAACTCTGTATTTTCAGGGTGAACTAACTATAACTTCGGTCATGGAAGAATTAGAGAATGCCTTATTCCTTGATCAAGTAAGTAGTTCTGAAGAAACTTTGTTTTAAATTTGACTTCCATCATTTTCAATGATTCTGTGATTCCAGGTTCCAGCTATATGGTCTAATAGAGCTTATCCATCGCTGCTTGGCTTATCATCTTGGTTCATTGATTTACTTTTACGACTTCGAGAATTAGAAACGTGGGCAACTGATTTTGTTGTAAGTGCTTTTATTGGAAGTATTGTGAAATCTGTTATATAAGGAAGGTTCTTAAAGCTTTTTTATCTTCTTTCAGTTACCAGCATCAGTTTGGCTGGCAGGTTTTTTTAATCCTCAAAGTCTTTTGACAGCAATCATGCAAAGCACTGCCAGGAGGTACGAGTTGCCTCTAGACAAGATGTGTCTCCAATGTGACGTCACTAAGAAAATGAAGGAGGAATTCACGTAAGCATCAAAAATTTATACGGGAAACGGTAACCTAATGAGGTAAACCTAAAAATTCAGGGGAGTTGCGAAACTTTGAGGTGGTGGTGGGTTTTATTTGTGAAGGGCTTAAGTTCAGTTTAACTAATTTAAAGAATGTTTTTTGGAAATAAGGGCTCCATTCGTATTATACAAGAGTTTATGACGATGTTGTAATAGCATGATCAAAGTGACTTTTTTATTATCATCCCTTCGGAGCCTTAATCTTATGAATGTTCAAAGCATGGTCGATGTTAGCACGAGGTATTGCATGGCAAGTATATATTATTAATCCATTTGTGATACAAAAGGATTGAACCTTAAAACGATGAAACGTTTGTACAATATGTTGTTATTAGTTTTAAACAAACTAGGTAACTATGTTGGTGTTGTACATAATTTAAAGACCTATTTTGATATTGTGGATGGGCCGTAGAAATACCTGATATGTGTGGAATCAGTGTCTAACTAAGAAACAGATATTTATGATCAGTCTGTGTTTTTTGAATACCGAAATACTAACGTTTTATGTCAATTTTGTGCTATCATTCAAGGTTACTTAATTGATAACAAATAAAATAATTGTATTTAGATGGATAATTTGAATTTTGAAACTTGTGTAAGTACCAACTTTCCTAAAGTCGCTTAACTTGACCGCATGTCAAACTGATCGAGTTACTGATCAGTTCACATCAGTGGTGCAACCTGGTGATAAAAAATACTTCAATTTATATATAAACTGTAATAAAAATATATCAATGATTGTAAAATACTCTCTATTTATAAAAAGACTCGGATCTTATCTTCTCATAAAATATTGCGCCACTGACCGCTTTTGAGCACTGCATGCTAAACTAATTTCTCCCCGACGTATCCTATGTCAGGATCGCTGATTCCAGATCAGCTCCGAAGGACGGGGCGTACGTCCACGGCCTGCTGATGGAAGGAGCCAGATGGGACGTCCAGGCTGGCATCATCATGGACTCCAGGCTGAAGGAACTCTTCCCGGCTATGCCTGTTATCAACGTTAGGGTGAGTGCGTGTGGTCTCTTGCCAGTCGACAGCTTGAAGCTACCGCTTCCACCGCATCTTGCCAGCGAAACCGGGGGCGCCCAACCAGTCTTTTTCCTGTTGGACATCCTATCCTAGACAGGTTCTTTTGGCACCACGATTGGCATCCATCCTAACAAGGTGTTAAAACAACTTTTAAGATATTTTGAAAGTTATCTAATTTATTCTTATTTTTCTTGCCGTGTAGGTTTCCGGTATCAGAGTGTTTATTTTTAATTCAATCTGCAACCTTTCTTTGCAATAAATAGATCTTGCCTTGTCGTCGATTCCATAGAATAGAAGAAACTTATGTTTTAATCAAATACAAGTGAAGGATTAATATATTTTCAGGCCATCACCCAGGACAAACAGGACCTACGTAATATGTATGAGTGTCCTGTCTACAAGACGAGGACTAGGGGACCTACCTACGTCTGGACTTTCAACTTGAAGACCAAGGACAAGCCCTCCAAGTGGACCCTTGCTGGAGTCGCGCTGCTTTTACAGATTTGAGTTACTAGCTTGAACACTTTTTTTTTGTTTTGGCTATACTATTGTGGACAGGATACTCATTACGAGACATGACACTCGTACATATTTCGGAGATCCTCTCTTCGCAATATGTACGAGTATCATGTCTACAAGGCGACGACCAGGGGACTCACCTATGTAACTTGAAGACTAAGCATAAACCTTTGAAATGGACTCTTACTGGGATTGCATTGTTTTTTGCAAATTTGAGTTAGTAGATACAGTAATTGTATCTTATACATATTACTATTTGGGCGTTGTTATAGTGTCTAGTTTAATTTTTTAGTTGCGATTTGTTGGGTACAAAATTGTAGATACCCATTAATTACTCTTGAAATGCTTTGATATTCTTTGTTATTCACCAGAATTATAGAATTCATGACATGTGATTTTGTTAGCAAATCGTTATTTAGCAAAACGTTAAATCTTTATCGTATATACATCTACAGTAATATTGTTGATACGCATTTTAGTAAAATAAATATCAGTTAAATTATTTATATTCTGAATATGACGTATTCTGTGGGTTAGATATACCATGTTATAGTATAACTTTATAATGTTTTAATCTACCATCTAATCAATCATTAAAGTAGCCCTAATTGGCATGTTATTTTAGTTATAATAAATGTTTATTCAATGAGCATAATTTATTCATTTAACCCAACTTTTCTAAATAAGTAACTGGATACCTTACATGACATTTAGTTTTAGTTTAGCAAAAAATCTAATTTGGCATAATTTTTAGGATAGATCAATGTTAACAACTTGTCAACGTAAATATCCTAATTCAATTTGACGGTTTGGAATAGGTATTTTGATAAGTTTGATGCTAATATTATCTGGTATGTATTACATCTCAGTCTGGAGTTTTTATTTATTTTAAATTCATAGGTAAGTCTTTTCAATTACTTGAATACTTGTTTTTGGTTCATTTCTCATGTAAAGATCTTACAGGCGTGATAGTATGTATGTATTTATGTAAAGATCTTTCTACAGAGTTAATTTTAAATGACATGACGTGACATACATACCTATTTGGCAACTAGGCAACTATTTCAAGATATTTGAGGTGTGTTACTAAGAAGACAATTTTTACCCAAATATTTTATTGGTTTTAATAAAAATATTTGAGGTTAAAACAGCAGGGGTCAGGTAGCCGGATGCGATAAGGATGACTCATTGTTTTGATGACATCCTTTAAATGTAGGTAAGTCAATGAATGTTAATTTATGTTCTACTTCATTTATTTTCATTAAGTCTGAAAGTAGGAAAAATGAGTAGATTTTTTACGGTTTTCGAAGGGTAATTAACTATACCGGGTGTAAGGGACAGCGTCCCGCAAACTGATAGGGGTTGCTCAGTCAACGATAGTGAACACATATCATCAGGTTTTTTTTTCAGGAAATGAAAAAAAAATTTTGCTTTTTCATACAAATTGTCTGATCGAAGTGGTCATTTTGTATGAAAAAGCAATTTTTTTTTTCATTTCCTGAAAAAAATTCCTGGTGGTAGTTGTTCAGTTTCGTTGACTGAGCAACCCCTATAAGTTTGCGGGACGCTGTCCCTTACACCCCGTATATTACCTATAGGGCGGAGAGTTTCTAAAACACTATTATAATAATGACGTTGATATTAAACACACGCTATTCTGACACCTAGAACGGCTACGGATGTCAAAGCTGTATTTATTTCCGGTGAACTATGACACTATGTTTACAATACAACTAAATTGCGACACGAAAAGAATGTGTGACAATAACTCGCGGAATCAATAGAAAGTGACTTTCTATCTTAGTTTTCATACATACATACATACATAAAATCACACCTTTAGGTATAAAAGGGGTAGGCAGAGCAAAAACGACCTAAATAAAGGTATTTCGCCACGTCTGACAAGTTTTGAGGGTTATTATACAGGATTATGTTTATGTATATTGCTATAGTGACAGGTTGTCAGCCCATCGCCTAAATTGCAATACACTGAAACCCTCGATTCCCTTAGCTGATTTTTACAGCATGCAGCTGGCACATTCTATGTTTTTCTATCACTTCCAGTCCAGCAAAGAAGTTTCCAGTCCAGCATAGAAGTTACAGTCAAGCATACAAGTTAAGTCGTATACAGAATAAATCAAAATGTTATTCAACCTACACGTCAGTACTAAAATTTGCTATAATTCAAACTACAGTAAACTAGATGGTATCTGCCCAATCATTACTACCTAACCTACTGAGCTTGACTACAATTTTCCTCAAAAATACAGTTTCTTCTTTTTGGTATTCTTTTCAACTCAAACAAGGCACTAAACCCATTCATTTTTAAGAGATGATTCTTACCGTACAAAATTTATGTGTTATATACCTATGTATGTATATGGCAAAAATTATCTCTTAAAAATGGTATACTTAATTTGATCTTTGTATAAAAATAATACTTATAATTTACTTTCCCTTAGTAAAATCTAAGTTGTTAAGACTTATTGTATCATGCATGACCTACCAAACCCTAAAATTAAATGACAGCCATGCATAATTTAAACATTGGTTCGTTAGTATTATACTGTCTTTGATATTAACCGTGAGTCACCACACATTTTAAAAGTTATATGATGTGAACTGATGTCATCGAAGATTTGTAGACGTGTTAAGATACTATGGTTTGGAAACTCATAACATTTTCGTCAAAAGTGACTTATAAGTACGATTTTAGTCTTAAATAAAATTGAAAAATAAAAATACCTTAGGGTTTTGTCTGAAATGTAGGTTAAATTGATTGATATATTTTATTTGTTCCGTCAAAACATTAAAAACATAATGGATTTTACGAAAAAAATTAGGTATACCTATATGCTATGTTGGGCCGGAAGTGTTAAAAAAAATAGTGCCAGCTACAATCTTTTCAGAAAATCTGTCAGTAGGTATAGGTACCCATATAGAATTGTTTGAAAGTGAGTTCAAAATGAGTATGAAACCGAACCGTAGTACCACTTTTCGTATTTTCGGATCTTATTAAAGCCTCCAAACTACGAAGCAATAACTAATTAATAAAAGGACAACTGGATCATTACACTGTCGATGACGAATATGGAAAAATAAAAGCGATGATCGCATCTGCGGAACTAGATATTTTGTCTATGCCCTTGATTCAACAGAGCCTTCTGTGTACGCACGCAGTAAAATAAATGCAGCCCATGAAATACTACAGAAAATAAATAACTATTAAAGTTTTCTAGAGATTGAAAGTGTAATGCTTATAAGTAAAGTTCTCAGATACGAATCCTAGCTACCAATTTTCAACAACTAACGGTGGTGTTTCCCATGCACGTAAATAATTATGCCCATTTACCAAGAAAGTATATTTTAATCAAAAAAAGTTTTAAAAAAATACCAAATATACAAATTGGAACTATTTTGATTATAAGTGAGTGCTATTGATCATTCCCTTGATTTAACTCTTAGTAGTATTATTAAGACTATTTACCATAATCCGTACAATCTACCATTATTCCTAAGCTACCTAATGAAAGTAACACCGGTACTAGCTCAAACAATGCTGTACTCGCAATTAATTCCCTGCTCTTACCACCGGTGGGCGGGATTAGCATGGCGCTAGTGGGCTCAGCTTGTTGCACTGTGGGTGGGCAGCCTTTACTATGTCGTTGTAAGGAAAATAGACAAAATGTGTTAGAGAACTAACGGTTTAATTAACCTTTATCGAACGGATGAAATGTGACACGAATTCAAAATGTCACATTCACATAAAGGATTACCCTATTTTAATGTTTTCGAATTGGGCAGCTATTCAGTCTTTTGCTGAGAATATACTACGACATTTATCTTTTACGCATTAATAATTTGATATGAAATTAAGAACCTTTTACTTCTATGAATATGCAAACATCAACAAAAAGCGTAAATAATCGGAACATAAACATAATCCTACAAAGAAAATAAGAAATTCAAGGAAACCGACTTCAAATTAAAATAGAACTGAAATTAAACAAACTACTTATATCTATTTTTAATTTAATAACGTGATTAACCTAGATTTATTAAGAATCTGATTGTTATTAGCCAAGATCAAACAACACACAGCTTACCTACTCGTACCTAAAAAGGCCTATTAATGAATATAAAAATATTTTGTTTATTTGATAGGCTAAATGCTTGATTTAAATACTTTACTACATGCAAGATGAAGAGAGAGGTATACCCTCTTTTTATCCAAGAAATCGGTTAAATATTAAGCTCTTCGTCCCTGACCCATAGCTGATAGTAAGGTGCATTGTCTTGGTTTGTGTGGGTTCATTGATGCTCAGATGAGTAACCATTCGAATAATTAAATATCTATTTACATGTCAAACCATACAAATCAATACAAGGATATAGTAATGTCTGTCATTATAGAAGTATCATGAATTGTTAAGCTTCTTATGGGTGCATAATACTTTTATGGATTGCGTAGGAAGTGGCAAACATGAATTGAAATTAAAGAAAACTTCAAGGTTTTCCCACGGACTTTAAGATATCTAAGTTATCAAATAATCGTTTACTTGACTCTTTATTGCAAATGTCAGCAGAGTAAACCTTAGTTCAGATTAGGTTCTCCATAGATAGAAATTAGTATTTTCGCAAATTTTTCCTTATTTCAGAAGACACATGGTTTAGCGATAGCAACTACTAAATTCAACATTAAAAACTTTTGCTGATGGCTTTGCAAGAACAGGTCAAACAGGTCAGGTCAGGTCACTTAAAGATTGCTACTTTAAAACACGATAAGAAGTTGAATTCTATCAGACTCTTTCAATCACCAAACCTCAATCGAATCACAAAGTTGAATCATATCTATCTACTGATTGATGACCCGTATAGAAGATTATAGATTATCGACTAATGAATGATTGCTCAAGAATCATTAATAGAAGGAAACACGGCTTATTTCCGCGCCGATATGCTGGCTGGTAATTGGATTAGCGAGTTTGTTTAGCGGTATTGAAAGTTGAACAAATAGAACGGTATTTAGACGGTAAAACCCAGCGTATTTACCTAAACACAATCGTACTTAGGTATATCGCTTACTAGGATTATTGTCCTTCATGCTGGACTGGGAGCGATAGAAACAAGAATGCTTCAGCTGTTGCTGTAGTAAAGTCTAGTCAGCAAAAGGGATTCGAGGGTTAGTGTATTGTAGGTGATGGGCTGACAACCTGTCACTATACCGATACACATTACAATCTTTTGACCTCAATATTTGTCAGACGTGGCGAAAACGCTTTTTACTAGACGTTACACTCAGCCTTCTCTGTGAGAGATGTATCACATTGTCATTTGACCTTCTCATTACATGCCATTACTCAGACGATTGAAATTGTCCGATAAGAAAGAATGCAAATAGTAAAGTTTACCAAAAAGTGAATTCCGCGAAGTCTCTACGAAGCGCAATAAAACACCTGTCTAGTCTATTGATGGGCTGTAGCGTAGCCAAAAGGAATAGGAAATATCGGGCCAATTAAAATATTTAGGTTTCGGCCTTCGAGGTGACCTAGTTTATAGACCATCGTTAAATTCCGGAGTTTTTGGTTTTTAGTATTGACAGCTAGTTTAGGTAGATCAATTATTAAAATCTTAGTTTAGTACTATTTTATTCTTCAAAAATATTTGGGTGCTTTAATATTGAAAATAAGACTAGTGTTTCAATAATAAGGAAGGCACATTTACTTGGGCTTGTGAATAACTGACTTTATTAAGTAAATTAGGTAACATTTGCACCTCAAATAAAGTAATCTATCTGTCGGTCGGTAGACATCCACATTTGATTTAAATAATACACTAGCTAGGTAGTGGATGTAGAACTCTATCTACAATACAAATCTTACCAACAAGCTACTTGTTTGTAGTGTGTGAGAGAATCTGCCTACTGCATCGCCTATTGTGTTGACTCATCGGTGTCTCTGTGGGGTAATACGCGTAAATGATGTATTAATTACTGAAGCGACTTGACGTATATAAATACATAGGTGCATTACCGTATTTAAATAGATGATTTATACCTGTGTTTAATATACATGATATAATTCTTATTTTGTCATAGGTAAATAGTAACTTTCGTAATGAAATGACCTGAGTATAGGTACGCATAGCTTCGAAATAAAGGTTTTACTCATTTCATTTGTTTATTAATTTGTTCTTAAAATACCTTTTAGTTTTAATATTAGAGGGACCGCTTTTATTTGCACCAAATCCTTACATCGGACCTGACATCAGTTTGCCCATACAAAAGACATCAACGAGCGCTTGGGTACTATTATGTGCTATGAGGAAGGCTTAAAATTGACTTGCTTTTTATTTAATAATTTAATCAAATGCACGATGAATCTTGTAGGTACTATACTACCTAATTCCTTAGCGTCGGTTCATCTCAAGGTGGTCAAGAGTTTTAAAACCGACAGCTATGTAGCCCAACGGATGTTCCATTCAAAAGAAGTAGTTAAAATGTGGTACCAGAATCCTTGCACTTTACTGTAAAAAGGCATGTCGTGATGGGAACGTTAATTTGTGTTATTAATAAAAATTACATCGATTAACAAGTTTTAAGTATCTATTTATTTATCATGTC
>JARACY010005453.1:0-21755 GCA_029255725.1 Scrobipalpa atriplicella | reverse complement strand
TTTTATTTACCTCTTCGTCTAGTCCTTTTGCTCTTTTTTGTTTATACACTTGATCTACTTCTGCATCGCTCGAAAAATCACTGATTTTTTCGTACGCTTTTATACAAATTCTTTAATTTTTCATAGTTTACTATGAGATCTTCTATAATGTTATTGACTTTTGATATATTACTGACAACCTCGTTATATAGCTGCTCTTTGCGATGTTCGTTTTTGTCTAGATTTTTACTGCTCGGTCCATTGTGCATATCCTGGGAATTAAATGGTTATTTCATTGCTAAATGTTTGAGCTATAAAAAAATTAAAAACGAAATAGGCATATTCAAAATTACTTTTAAAATTTGATATAACAACTAAATTACTTAGTTTAATGAAAAAAAAATTAAAAGTCATCTGTAGTTCAAATAAAAAACTATTTGTTAGGAAGAGGAACATATTTCCCTGTTACTTGGACTCATAATCAATTTATAATTAATTTTTTTGAGACTATTATGTTTTATCTAAGTACATTGAAATAGTCGGCAAACAACAAAGAAGGCAAACAACTATTAGGTAGATTAAGTTGGGACTCCCTCTTTTTTGTACCCTATAAAACAATAAAATACCAACATTCATTTGAGCGGCAACAAAAACTAAAATATTTACAAAACAATAATATTTTAGTAACATGTTAAAAATATCAACCGGAACTTGCACACATTGTTCGAACCACAGCTATTTTAAAAGAGAGTTTTATCGAATTTATAGAAAACTATTAAACTTCCATCGCAATATATGAGGTACTATTAAAGTGCACTGCAATCTTTGTGGCTTTTAACATACATACATACATACATAAAATCACGCCTGTATCCCTAATGGGGTGGGCAGAGCAAAAACGACCTTAACATAGGTTGTTCCGCCACGTCTGACAAGTTTCGAGGGCTAACACAGATGATGATTTTGTATATTGCTTATAGTGACGGGTTGTCAGCTCATCGGCCTAAATTGCAATACACTGAAACCCTCGATTCCCTTAGCTGATTTTTACAGCATGCCTGGGAGGAGATGCAGCTGGCACATTCAACGTTTTTCTATCACTCCCAGTCCAGCATGGAAGCTTTGGCTTTGTGGCTTTTTAATGTGTTTGTAATTTAATTAAAGTCTTTTTCTTTTTGTTTATAATAAGTTTTCCTATTACCTGTTCTAGAATCTAGCCTATATGATGATCGGTTGAGTTGTTTTTTGCGTGAAAGCGTCACAAACATCCCTACTTTCACTTTTATAATAGTATAGATTCTAATCATACTTCGTACCTTACCAGAAACCATTTTTGTAACACCTTGTTATTTTCTATACATCAAGTTTATAGCTATAGAAAATAATATATTGCAATTTATTTTTATAGCTGTTATTTATATTTTTATTCAACTCAAACAGCAAATCTGGCTAACCCGGTGACGATCCTAACCATCACGTTCTGACCAAAAAGTTCTTGTATCAACTCATTGAGCTGGTAAACTTCGTCACGTTTATCAAAGATGAAAAAGACTATGATAGAGGGTCCAAGTTGATAAATGGAAATTTGCATCGGTCTGAATAGTAATATACAGGGTGTTAATTTAATTGCTTGTCATAGCCTAGAGGGTGTTTCAGTAACCTGTAAAAAATATTTAAAACAATCCAACATTGTCGTATATTAAAGTATGATGCGTTGGGAGCCAGTACGTTTATTTTTCACTATTGCCTTTTTTTTCATTCCTTGAGTACCAACCAATCGAGTGAGTACCATTATAAGAATTGCTTTTTTTTTTTCAGTGGACGAGATACAAGTGGGCCTCATACAAGATGCTTGGATCATTGTTACGCGCTAGGAACTGATGCCACCCTCACTCATGATAGGAAATATCTCAAGACGGAGATCGAGAGGAATAAGCCGGCGCTGGTAAGTATTGATAATGATAGTCCATTAATATGAACATCAGATCATGTTAGTGGCACGCCGGATGGTGTAGTGGATAGGGCCGCGGCCTTCTGTGCAGGGAGGTCGTGGTTTCGAATCCCACCTCGTACCAATGTGTTTTTTCGGTTTTCGAATTTGTCCGCGGTTTCAGCTGGCAGACGAATTTGCAAAATTCTTGTCTTTTACTTTATCAGTAAAGATATTCCTTCTAAAACTATTAGCAGCGCTTTCAAAGTTCCTTCGGGAAATTATCCGTATTGTGATATTATTATCTAAAATCGGCAAAATAGCTTTTTTTTTAACCCGAATCGTAGTTTTTACAAATTTTGCTCTTTTGTGCTTGTTGAGATGTGGTTCAGGAATGCCACGGGGAATGTAGAACTGAACGCGCCCAGGCACGAGGCCTGCAAAATAAATAGTTCAAGATTATCATCTCCCCTTTTCCCGAATTTCTCGGGGTCGGTAGGCTACGTACTTAAGGCGTATACCTCCCGGCAGATGAGCAGATAAATTTCAAGATATTCAACCATCGCCCGTAATGCCTTAGGAATATCGTATAAAATCAGCATTCCGTGGCCGCGTCAAAAATATGTAAAAAAAACGCACAAAAGAGCAAAATTTGTAAAAACTACGATTCGGGTTAAAAAAAAGCTATTTTGCGATTTTAGATAATAATATCACAATACGGATAATTTCCCGAAGGAACTTTGAAAGCGCTGCTAATAGTTTAGAAGGAATATCTTTACTGATAAAGTAAAAGGACAAGAATTTTGCAAATTCGTCTGCCAGCTGAAACCGCGGACAAATTCGAAAACCGAAAAAACACATTGGTACGAGGTGGGATTCGAACCACGACCTCCTGCACAGAAGGCCGCGGCCCTATCCACTACACCATCCGGGGCGTGCCACTTAACATGATCTGATGTTCATATTAATGACTATCATTATCAATACTTACCAGCGCCGGCTTATTCCTCTCGATCTCCGTCTTGAGATATTTCCTATCATGAGTGAGGGTGGCATCAGTTCCTAGCGCGTTACAATGATCCAAGCATCTTGTATGAGGCCACTTGTATCTCGTCCACTGAAAAATAAAAAGCAATTCTTATAATGGTACTCACTCGATTGGTTGGTACTCAAGGAATGAAAAAAAAGGCAATAGTGAAAAATAAAACGTACTGGCTCCCACGCATCATACTTTAATATACGACAAGTTGGATTGTTTTTAAATATTTTTTACAGGTTACTGAAACACCCTCTAGGCTATGACAAGCAATTAAATTAAACACCCTGTATATTTACTATTCAGACCGATGCAAATTTCCATTTATCAACTTGGACCCTCTATCATAGTCTTTTTCATCTTTGATAAACGTGACGAAGTTTACCAGCTCAATGAGTTGATACAAGAAACTTTTGGTCAGAACGTGATGGTTAGGATGCGTCACCGGGTTAGCCAGATTTGCTGTTTGAGTTGAATAAAAATATAAATAACAGCTATAAAAATAAATTGCAATATATTATTTTCTATAGCTATAAACTTGATGTATAGAAATACAAGGTGTTACAAAAATGGTTCTGGTAAGGTACGAAGTATGATTAGAATCTATACTATTATAAAAGTGAAAGTAGGGATGTTTGTGACGCTTTCACGCAAAAACAACTCAACCGATCATCATATAGGCTAGATTCTAGAACAGGTAATAGGAAAACTTATTATAAACAAAAAGAAAAAGACTTTAATTAAATTACAAACACATTAAAAAGCCACAAAGCCAAAGCTTCCATGCTGGACTGGGAGTGATAGAAAAACGTTGAATGTGCCAGCTGCATCTCCTCCCAGGCATGCTGTAAAAATCAGCTAAGGGAATCGAGGGTTTCAGTGTATTGCAATTTAGGCGATGAGCTGAACAACCGTCACTATAGCAATATACAAAATCATCATCTGTGTTAGCCCTCGAAACTTGTCAGGACGTGGCGGAACAACCTATGTTAAGGTCGTTTTTTGCTCTGCCCACCCCATTAGGGATACAGGGCTGATTTTATGTATGTATGTATGTATGTTAAAAAGCCACAAAGATTGCAGTGCACTTTAATAGTACCTCATATATTGCGATGGAAGTTTAATAGTTTTCTATAAATTCGATAAAAACTCTCTTTTAAAAATAGCTGTGGTTCGAACAATGTGTGCAAGGTTCCGGTTGATATTTTTAACATGTTACTAAAATATTATTGTTTTGTAAATATTTTAGTTTTTGTTGCCGCTCAAATGAATGTTGGTATTTTATTGTTTTTATAGGGTACAAAAAAGAGGGAGTCCCAACTTAATCTACCTAATAGTGTTTGCCTTCTTTGTTGTTTGCCGACTATTTCATGTACTTAGATAAAACATAATAGTCTCAAAAAATTAATTATAAATTGATTATGAGTCCAAGTAACAGGGAAATATGTTCCTCTTCCTAACAAATAGTTTTATTGAAACTACAGATGACTTTTAATTTTTTTTTCATTAAACTAAGTAATTTAGTTGTTATATCAAATTTTAAAAGTAATTTTGAATATGCCTATTTCGTTTTTAATTTTTTTATAGCTCAAACATTTAGCAATGAAATAACCATTTAATTCCCAGGATATGCACAATGGACCGAGCAGTAAAAATCTAGACAAAAACGAACATCGCAAAGAGCAGCTATATAACGAGGTTGTCAGTAATATATCAAAAGTCAATAACATTATAGAAGATCTCATAGTAAACTATGAAAAATTAAAGAATTTGTATAAAAGCGACGAAAAAATCAGTGATTTTTCGAGCGATGCAGAAGTAGATCAAGTGTATAAACAAAAAAGAGCAAAAGGACTAGACGAAGAGGTAAATAAAATAACGACGACCAAAAATCCCTTCGATGTAGCAACAGGAAAATGTTCTTTTCTGAAGAGAAACCTGACAATGATGACGATGAATCAGATAACAATGCTAGTGAAAATAAAAGCGAAGAAACTACACCATTAGAAGCCCCGATACAAATTGGAATAGATTATGAGAATAAGACAGAAACGGAAAAAGGAATGATCGAGAAACTGAAAACAGAAAAATCTAATTATGACTTGCAAGAAACTGACGATATACATAGTATCGTTTCAGAAAAAACCACAACTTATGAAACTACCAAGAAAAGCACATACTCAGTGAAGAAAAATAATAAGTACCCAAAACATTGGTGAAATGGTAATCGGTATTTACGATGTTATTCAATCAGCCAAGAAAGTAAATCAAACTACAACAAAAATTGTACATTCAAACGTAAATAAGTTCAGTCAGAAAAAAAAGAAAAATTCATTGATTTTGACAGTCAAGAACAGATTACAGATATGAAAAAATATACAGGAAAAATAAAATATTTTTAGAAAAAGTAAAATACAATGAGCCTGAGGACGAAGATAAATTCAAGAAACGAGGGTCAGAGAAAGAAGTTCCCGTTATATCAATCTAATCCAGAAAATGGATCTCCAATAAATAATGAAAAAAGATGTAGACACATTCACTAAACTAATACCATATGAGGATGGACATATCTGATGTTAATAGCCCGGAGCAAAACGAAAAAGGCATCTGGTGTAGAAGACCAAGAAAATAATAATGAAGCAAAAAAAAAAGAAAACAATTCTCAGCCGGGATACCGAGGTCTTAGACAATAATCAGGAACAGGAGGACAATATGAAGAAAGTAAAACAGAGTAGAATAACACTTACGACACAAGCGATAACTCCAAAAATAGCAAGATTGGATGAGCCAGGTTTAGTTTTATTAGAGAAAGATGGGCAACCGATAGATAGCATAAAAGATTTTTTAACGAAGGATCTCTTTACGGATATGAAAGATATTAATTTTAAGGAAAATGCTTTGCTCTCAAATCAAAAAGAGAAAGTAAAAACAAATGATGACAAAGATAACTTAAATGCAATTAAAACTAAAATACAAGTACCTCAAGTCAAAGTCGTATCTGAAGATAAAGATGGCGAAAGAGATATAGGAGATGTAGAATCTAATAATGCAACAGATGGGACAGTTGAAAGTGGTAGCTACGAAGATAGTGCTTCAAAGGAAAGTGAAACTAGTGATCCAATAGATGTTGTAGGTAGCAACAATGATGAAGCAATAGGAAATAACGATGAGACAATAAAAGAGACAGAGACAAACCCTCCAATAAAAGAGTACCCAATACAAAACCACGAAATACAACTTGTACCCAAATCTAACGATGTATATAAGTCAAGGTTCAGTATAAGTTCACGAAATAATAATACAGATAACATCTATAGACAACGCGTTCAGCCAAATGGCGCCAAACCGGTGCGACAAAAAAATTCTCCAGTATACGTACAGAAAGTTATACATTTGGAAAAATATCCAGACACATGGAATAATATGCATCAAACACCTGCAAGTTCACAAACCGCACAACACCAGCCAAGAATATTTTTCAGAGATCAATTGCCAACTCTCAAAAAAGTAAGATCGATAATTCATTGAAACTAGTTTTTATATAAACGACAGTTATTTATTTTCATCTATTTTCAGGCTACTACATCAACCTTGGTAAGTTTTTAAGCATTACTATAAATATTAACATCTACATTTTAAACATAGAAGACTTGGATTAGATAAAACTAATCATTCTTGATATTTAAAGATTGATATGATGATTTTTACTGATATTTGTTTCACCAGATAAACTGTACTTATTCTTTCGCAAGATGATATAACTTTTGTATCAACAGCAGAAGGCGATAAGTGACTTCTACAAATCGAACAAACATTTACAGCACGCCGATGAGGTGCTATATCGCCGGTTGGTAAGGAAAGGCGTTTTTAATCATTTTATTTGATAAGTTTTATATCTGTCGTAGGATGATTTGATGATTCGAATCTTCGCAAAAATCCAAGGGATATTAAGAAAAGACCCACAAGAAAAAACCCAATCGCTTTTTCGCAAAGAACCTATCTTTTCCAGTAAGATTGAAAAAACGTTTTTTTGTCTACTTAACCATGTTTTTGCAATACATATCACTGGGATTTACGCAAAGATACGAATTTATCAAATTATCCTACGACATATCCATGCCAGCCATAAAAAGTTTGTTACTTACTAGGGCATATGACACGCTTGGAAGGCCTATTCACTGGCTAAAATTCATCATTTAATATAATAAGAAATTCTATGAAATAAGTTGCAGACTGTTTCATCACAAAAAAAAAATAATTACTGATAATCAACAGGAAAATACCGAGCGATCAAATTCATTGGATGAGGACGAAATAATCAAGAAAGAGCAACTGCAAACCAGAATACTGCGTAAGGCATACGGAGATGCATGCCTGAAAGTCGTCGTTAGAAAATGTTGGAAGGTGAGATAGTTTTTACGGGATTTTACAGGGCATTTCCTACAAGTGGCCAGTCTACAGAACCTACTTTACGAAGCTACAAGCCTACAATCGATGATTGATGTTCACCCTGGTTTAATAAGTAGTGTTTTGCATGCTCTTCCATGCTGGACTGGAAGTGATAGAAAACATAGAATGTTCTAGCTGCATCTCCTCCCGGGCATGCTGTAAAAATCAGCTAAGGGATTTGAGGGTTTCAGTATTGTAATTTAGGCGATGGGCTGACAACCTGTCATTATAGCAATATACAGATCCATCTGGAATAACCCTCAAAATTTGTCAGACGTGGCGGAACGACCTATGTTTAGGTTGTTTACGCTCTGCCTACCCCATTAGGGATAAAGGCGTGATTATATGTAGGTATGTATTTTATTGTCTGAACAACCCCTTTCAGTTGGCGTACTGACTAAAAAATAACTAAAGATCCATTATTAAGCAATATACAGATCTATCTGGAACAACCCTCAAGCCCGCTCTCGCTGTCTTTCAAAATTGCTACCAAAAGACTAGGGTTCCTACTGTATTGGTTCTGATTTTTGGGCAGTACCGCCATATTACTTATTTTTAGAAAGTAATAAGTTCAGATAACGAAAATATTTTTTACATATCTCATGCTCAGTAAGTGGTTCATACAACCCTAAAACCCGGGATGTAAGTGGTACTTTGCATCATAGGTTTTGAAACCTATGCTGCAAAGTAATTTGAATAAGGAACTGTCAAATTGCAAGAAAAAAAAAGTTGATAGCCTTATTTCAAACACACGGAATCGGATGATTAATCGAATCGGAATCGATTTTAAAACAAATTCTATTCGAATTTATTTAAATATCGAACTGGCCAGTACTAAATATGACGCATAGAGTCACGGAATAAGGCCATAAAAATGTAAACATAGGATTATGAAAATTATGAAATTTTTACTCTGTGGTTTTTATAACATATTTATAACCTCAAAACTTGAGTTTGTCGATTTATTACTTAGCATTTTATTATAAAACATTAACAAATTAAACAGTCAGTATACTTAACAAAATGTCTACTTGCAAATTAGATAATTTTTCTTACGCGAATGCATATATTTGTGATGGTTAAATTCGCTCATAGTGAGTTGGTATTGCCTACTGTTTCGTCGTAATTTCATGTTTTAATTTTCTTATATTTTCCCATAATTTTAACTTATCTTTCATTCGATATGTAAAGCATAGTGCTTACCTCATGGTGTAAGTCATCAAATGCATACTCGTACCATTAGCGCCCTCGCTGCGCTCGGGCGCCAAAAACCTTGTATGCATTTGATGACTTACATCCTTTGGTTAGCAATATACTATTGTTTGTTCTATTACAAAACTTCTAACATACCAATTTTAAAGACTGTTTCTCCACAGGCTTGCAAAGCTGCATCTAAAGACGCTTGCGTGAAATATAATTGTAAAGAGTCGTTCAAGACAGCTTTCAATAAGAACGCCAAGAAAACGTGCATCAATGAGTTTTCTGAGAACTTTTACCAGCGGCAAGGGGAAAGCTCGTCGAAAAGTAAGGTTACTCGTAGTCGATAACAACCCTAACATTGTAGAGTCTTCTTTAGATGAGAGAAGACTGAGCCTTTCTTTGACTCTAAGGCTCGTATTTATATAGCGATCTCAATACTGAGAGCAATATTAAGTTTGGATTTGAAAGGTCTTTTAGTACTGGAATGACATTTCTGAAATAAATTCTGACTCGCTTTCACTCTTGAGAGCCGATTTTAAATACGGGCCTAAAAGCCCCACGAAAAATAAAAATGCCAGGAAAAGACTGTGCTATTATTTCTTGATTTTATGACTTGAATTTACAAAAGAAATTACTAACGTTGCTTTCAGTTGAAGTGTGTTTATTAGGTAGATGATTTCTGATGATTTTGTTCAATAAAAAATATTTTGTAAAATGTAATTTTCCGCAGCCAATTTTGTAGATATAACTCGGAACGGATACTTGGCAGCTGCGTGTCTACCAATAGTGAAGAAACGGAAACCCCCGGTAAGAAAAGAATGCAACAAAGTACTATTCAAATAAAAGAGAAAAAAAAAAACAAATGCAGTGATTCGTTCATACAATAAATATAGTTATCATTGTCACACTATAATTTTATTTCAGCTGCGTTCTAACGCCAGCATTGAAGAATTCGGTCCTTTCATTCAACTAAACATACTCCGAGATCGTTTCGAAAAAGCTTGTCAGAAGGCATCATCCGAAAAATGCACCAAAGCCTGCTCAGATGCCGTGACCCAAACATGTGACGAAACAAAGTGCCAGGGTCACAAAAAGGACTACTTTATAAAGCAGTGCAAAAAAGACTGCAAAAAGAGCTATCGAGGTAAAAAACATGATAAAAGTAAGAAAAAAGACTCAAGTAGCAGCAGCGGAAGCAGTGAAGGCAGCAGTAAGAGATGTAAAGGCAGTAAGTGTAATAAACACAAAAAACACAAGAATTCTAAAGAAAGCAGCAGCAGCAGTGGTAGCAGCAGTGGTAGCAGCAGTGAGAGTGAATCGAGCGACAGCACAGACTTCGAACTCGGTTTAGCAGTTACCAAAACAAGTGAAAATAAACTCGTGAATGCAACAGACATAAAAGACAATAAAGTGGGTAAACCGAAAGAAACACAAGGAAACAAAGGCGTAATAAAAGAAAACTCTGCAATTAAAGAGGAAAAAAAGGCTTCAAAAGGAGAAAATAGAAAAGAAACAGCAAAAGAAGAACAAGACGCAGAAAAGGAAGAAAAAACTGAAGAAGAAGTCGCATCTAAAGAGAAAGAAGTAATACAAAGAAAACCTAAAAAGCATAAGGAAAAGAAGGAACCTAAAAAAGGGGAAAAAACCTAAAACATACGAAACAAAGGCAAACTAGTAAGGCTTATTTGTGTGATAATAAGCACTTTTTGTAAATAAACGATAAGCAAAAAAGAGCGTATATTGTGATGGAATAGTTTTAATTAAATTTAATGTGCTGAATAGCGTAGTTTATTTTTCTTGGATGGGTCTCATTGGATGGAATCTCCAGCCGGTATCGCTGATACTTGGATTAATAATAAAAAAAAAACTTACACAGCAGGTCGGCTCCATATTCGCAGTTGGCTAGATGGTCGAACATTGCTGTGAGTATGGGTAGAAGCACCCCGTTGATGTAGGCTAGCGATGTTGACGTCTTGAGATGCGTTCCTCGTAAGTGAGCGTATTTGCCCTGAAACAATGTTTTTTTTAATAAGCAATGGGTTTTCTCTTGACTCCAGTCTAGGTCGAAATCGACAGAGACGAAGTCGACTATGGAACGGACACACCCAGAAGATGCCTGTTCACTCTATTCTAACTTTAAAGTGTTGGGGGTTATATGCATTCGCGTTGTTTTGAATGTACGAGTCAGCATTATCATCATCGTCATATCCCTAGCTTTTTCCCGTATATCACTGGGTTGGCTACCTAATGTAGGGGATTGAATGAAAGAGTATTGGTACAATTTGTACGATTGAAAGCTCTACAAGAGGTTGCCTGGATGACTACCGGCACGCAATAGCTTAATATGTTCCGTCGTTATGTAGGTATGTCAATGCCATCTAGGCTTCTGGATTCTCACTCGTCATGATGTAACCTAAAGTCACGAACATATTATCGCAAAATATCTCCTTACCTCTTGTAAATTCAAAATGGTATGTCCAAGATCATCAGCCACGTTGTTGAAGAATGTCAGCATGGATGTTCTGATGAACTCCGGACAGTTCTTCACTAGGGATTTGGCATCTATACCCTTGACGAGAACTTGGAGACAGCGGACAGTAATCCGAACGTCGGGGCCGAATGCTGCCAATCTGGTAAAGGAAAAGAAAATTAGTTATAGCTTGGCCAGTTTTTTGAAGTCCTACAATAGAGTAGGGTTCATCGATTTTCTATAAATCCTACTCTATGGTAGGCCTTTTTTTTAAAACTGGCCAAGCTATAGTTGACTAGGATTAAAGAGTCAAGGATGGCATTTTATCTAACAGAAATATCTGAAACTATCATACCTACAATCAGCCGCAACAGTCCACTGTTGGATTTGGGCCTACCCAATATTGATTGTGCATATTTGCTATACTCGTCATGCATTGCAACATGGCAGTCGGATTGAGCATTGCAGTGGAAGATATTCTATTCACAGGGAAGCTGCAGCAACCCATTCCTGATTTATCCTATAGTCGTCTTTCACGACACTCGAGGTACCAATCTGCTACGAGTGAGTCAGCTCGTTAGCTGACGCAGTATTTATTTAATGTAGTTTTAAATTAAAAGAATAAAGTACTTAAAAATAACAAGAACTTACCTAGACCTCAGCAAGCTGGCAAGCTTACAGAACAGAGACGCAACCATCTCTTTCTCCTTCAAACTCGCCGCCCCGACATTGTTGGTCGCTGTCGCCACCGCTATGAAGTAGTTGCGATGCGTTGAGAAGTATTTCTCCATTAGAGGGAGAACCACCTACAAGATAATAAGTTAGTTTGATAAAATGTTCTTTTGTTTAACGCTAACTACGCTAACTTATTTTAACGCTAACTTATTTTGATTAGCATCGTTTTTTTCTTCATGCGATGGAGATTTGCTAAGCGCTGTAATCAAATAACAATTCTTTATGGTAAATATGTCACATCGACCTTTGGAAAGATCTAATCTGCAAACTGTGTCATACACTCCATAGGGCATTAACTACTTGTACAACAAAGACCAATGAAGTGTGTTAATAATAAAGCCGAGTCTTTCCGGCGTTCGATGTGCTACATTTATTACCAAGTACTATATGAACGTTCTTCAATATTATGAAAAATTTATAAATTGCATTATGTTTGAGGATGACTTGTGTTTTTCGCAAAATGGCTTGAATAGACAAATAGGATGACTGCTTTTTTTACATGCAAATCTATGGTTATATTCAGGCACATTCAGGCTTGTTCAATACCTTCTTGAAATACTTAATCTCCGACTTGTTTTGCTTGTAAGGTAGAAAAAAACTTTCGATTTTATTAATGTTTTCTTGTTATGTATCCTGTACCTGGAAGTCCTGTACTGTCTATACTGAACTGGCTACGATAATACCCTCACAAATAGCAGAAATGTATAATATTTAGGTGAAAAGGGGAAAAGAAAGAGAGAAGATTCAAGGTGATTCACCAAAAATTATTTAGGGTGGAAAGAAGACATTGGGAGAATTCATTTTGAGAAGCTAGAAAGCAAAACTGAACTTACCTTAGAAAAGAACTTAATATCTCTCGTACTGGTTTTAAAACTGGACCTCCTACTAAACGTGGTAGATGGCTTTAATAACTTCATATTGATGGTAGCTCGATCGATATACTGGATCAATTTCTCTAGCAACGAGTACGCGAATCTCAACTCTATTGCGACGCCCGTAGCGGTCTGTTCTGTTTCGCTCTGGGATGCTTTGGAAGGCCTGTGTAGTTTGTACCCCTGGTATTGGAGGTATTTGAGGAACTCTTGGGAGCGTTCGCGATCCTTCTTCTTTTCTTTATCGGTGAGGAGGTCGTATGGGACTAGTTGAGGATGGATTCCACCTTGTGGGAAATAAAATATCATTAATGTTATGTCCATCTGTACTGGTAAGGGTTTTAGTATTACCAGGTCACTTTGAATTTAGCGGAATGCCCTTTGGTTTAAAGAGTGCACCATACCAACATTTGTTCCTGTTGAACTTAAAAGTTCCAGTGAGCTCTCTCTGTTGTCGACTTACTATCACATCTGACCTAAATAAGGATCTTCTTCTTCTGTAGTGTCGATGGTTCAATTAAATGTATTATTATTGACTATAGTATACCTACGCTATACCTATTTTCTATATAATATATTTCCTTACCTCCGTTGGTAACCAGTTCCTCCTTCTTCTTCTTGGCCCAGATGTCGTGAGCGTTCTCGGCAAGTCTCTCGGCCATGTTCTGCATCTCACGAGATAGGGTCAAGTTGGTCATGTCCACAGGGTGAGGGTTGTAGTTGAAGGGTGTTGCTGAATCCGTCTGTATGTGGGAAAAATGTAGGTTTGTATTTGTTACCTATACAATAAAGTCACTTTATAAAAATAAACTGTAGTTTTCCTATAGTTTACAAAATTAAACTATTCAATAAATAATTATTTTAATTTAATAATACCACAATATATTACTATAAAACAATAAAATAGAATATAAAATACAATGTTAAATATACCGGGTGTAAGGGACAGCGTCCCGCAAACTGATAGGGGTTGCTCAGTCAACGATACTGAACAACTATCACCAGGGTTTTTTTTCAGGAAATGGAAAAAAAAATTTGCTTCTCCATACAAATTGTCTGATCGAGGTGGTCATTTTGTATGAAGAAGCAAATATTTTTTTTCATTTCTTGAAAAAAAAACCTGGTGATAGTTGTTCAGTTTCGTTGGCTGAGCAACCCCTATCAGTTTGCGGGACGCTGTCCCTTACACCCGGTATGTAGCAAATAATTTTCAACATTTATTTTCGTTTCAATTAAGCTAAAATTATAATACTAACAATCAGGAACTTACCACTAAACTTTCAGGGCGCTGGACGTGCGGGGATATGAAAACAACAAATAGGTTAACACGGGTGCTTTGCATGCCTTGTGTATAAACAAGTTTAAAGAGGGTATTATAGGGTCAAAAAGGAAATCAAAAATAGATACAAAGGGATTTGAACGTGTCAGAATAAAAATCAGGATATTAATTCAAAGTATAAGAGGGATATACTCTTTAATAGAATAAAATTACAGGAACTGTTTTGAATAAAAAAGAAAATTATCGTAAAGGGACTAAATATGTATAGATAGATACAGGTAGGGCAAATGGCATAACAATATGAAAGTGCATAAAAAAATTGAAAACACATTAGAAAGATACCTACCACTAAAGTGTCCAATTTAAAATACCTATGTAAGTAACAATATCTATTATAAACGTGCAAGAATTTTAAATGTTTTAAATGTGCAGGTGATATTGAAATGTACCTTCTCCTTATCCGACTCTTCTTCCTTCAGTTTGCGTTTAAAGTTAAATAAAATTATATATCTACAAATTACTACATAAGATTAGATTAAATGGGGACTATAATGATTATCATTCATGCAGGGATGTCTTAAAACATTTTGTAGGGTAGCTTAACTGACACACATTTCTGTGAAACTTCAGTACTAAAACCCTTTGGTTTTTTTTTGAGAAACATGGGGAGAGCTACTTCAGAAGGAGTTGGCACATATTTACCAAACACTCTCTATTCAGAATTTTAGAAATAGTTTTACTTCGTTTTCTCACAAAAATAAGATTTCATTTCTAACACCAAAAGTCCTATACACGGCGATAATTCTTATTATGACAAAGTGTGGTATACTCACGCCGCCCGACTTGGACTGTCTCCTCATAGAGCTGCGGTTGGTGGAGGGGATGTCTACCTCCGAATGCTCCACCGACCAGCCAATTGCCAGCAGAGCCTTGAGGGATTCTCGCACTGGCTCCTTGTAGCGCTCCTTCTCCTGTGGGGATTGGGATAAAATACGGTGAAATTTTATGCCTTTGAAAGTTAAAGGAGGATGATTTCCAAAGAAATAGCTTTTATTTATTTTTATTTATTTAACTTTATGCGCAAAAATGTTAACGGGCGGACTTAACGCCAAAGTCATCGGTGTCGATTCTGTTTTAGATACAACTTTACAATTTTTTGTGTGGTCCGTCACTTTCTAAAATTTTCATAAATAAGAGACAGAAATAAAGATTTCTTTAACCGTAGTTAGTTAACTTACGTAGTCATTGAGCATGTTGTAGGGCTTGAGTCGCGGGTGACTCTTTTGACTCTCTGAGTAAGATTCGCCGTAAACCCAACCATTCTCGATTTTCCTGTAAAATTAATTCAAATCACAACATCGACGCAAAATAACGCTCCTTATCTTTAACGGGGCAGGCAGAGAAAAAGAGCCTAATGAGAGCTGCTTTCGCCACGTATCACATTATAGGAGATTGCTGTAGTGACGGATTATGAGCTAGAAGCTCATAAATCTAAGGCCGGTATTTATAATCAGCTCTCAAGAGTGACAGCGAGTTTGAGTCCGTATCAGAAATGTCATTACAGTACAAAATGATGATGATGACAAAATGATGTCAAATCCATACTTAATATTGCTCTCAATCTTGAGATCGCTTTATAAATACGAGCCTTAATCTTTCGGACCCTAGGGTCTTTGATTTTAGAGCCTAGGCTCTAAAATCAAAGAAACATACCTGGAGGCCCAAGCATCGTGGTAATGCTCGGAGAACTTCTGCACGATGGTGTTGAGGTCATTGTTCAGCGCTACTGAAGTAGTGTTTATCGGCTGCGGATCGTATTGAGGGTTGTCTGGTCCTCCTGGTGTGAAACCACCTTCATTTAATATCTTAGTGGAGGAGTAACATGGAGGGTGGAGGTGTGGGGAAGATCAGATATCAGTTTTGAAGAAATCATAAAAAATCAACGGAAATTTTTTTCATCATTAATGTAGTTTTGGTGTCAGATATGTTATGAAGGTTTTGAGTAAATTATAACAAAATATACGGTAAATTTTACACGTTTTACAGGGTATCCTTTACATTTTTAGGGTTCCGTAGTCAACTAGGAACCCTTATAGTTTCGCCATGTCTGTCTGTCTGTCCGTCTACATAAATAGTTTTCGAAATATTTAGGAAAACTGTTTCAACAAAAACTGCTTAATCTGTAAAGTAAAGGTGAAATGATCCATACATAGCTTTCGTATGAAATCAAATTTTGAAGATAATTAATGTAGCAGGTAAAAATGTTTATAAATAAAAAAAAATCAAAGTACAAAGTGCTTATACTCGAAAGTAAATGTAAACAAAATTAAGAACATGTGAGTAAATGTAAGCAAATTAATAAACCTTCAGAAAGGTCAAATGTACATACCAGTGACCTGCGGTTCCTTGCCGTAGAACTCATCGTCATAGTTCTTGGACAAAGAGTAGTCGGGCGGCAGGGCACAACCTGTAGACGGAAATATATAAATAAAGTTGACCTTCTGTGATAAAGTCTAAATATAGTTGACCTTGACCTTGAAAACATTTAACGAAAATAAAAAAAATCTTAGGTAGCATCATGATATAATGAATGGTAGCATTAAGTACATTTTTAAATACACATGCCCCTTACACTAAAAAACCGGCGACTACATTTGGCGCCGCACATATGCCAAAAGGCATTCTTTCATTTCGTATAATTTTCCAGTGCTAATAGCTTGCTGTTTTCCACCAGTGTGTGGGAACACCGTCGCCTTAAATTCTGGGTGAGCTCGTTTCATCGTCGTCTCTATCTAGATTGGATGCAAGAGTAAAAAGATATCGAGGAAATGACTTACCAATAGCAATCAAACAAGGCAACGCTTTGCCGAATAGTTCAGGTTCATAATCCATCTTAGACAGAGAGTCAAAGATGTTTGAGAACAGCATCATGGTGAGCCGTTTCTCCTCATCTGACGATGCCCCGTATATTCCGGAGCCGGCGCCCGTGCTGCCGTAGTATTTAGCGCAGCGCTCGTAGTGGAGTGTCAACAACTGTACAAAAGAGATTGTGTGATATTCGATTCAATCTTTACGACAATCTTACCGCAGGCAACCGCAGGTGTCAAGAAAGTGAATAGGGGATAAATCTCGTTACTATAAACCTTTTTTCGTCTATGGCGAATATAATTAATGTACCTCCATTTACTTACCCTCAAAGCGACTGTAGTATACTCAGACAGCTGCGACACGTCAACCGTGAGTTTCCTCAGCAGTTTCAGCAGCATGGCGGGCTGCATGGCTGACGTCAGCGCCACGAGGAAGTCAGACACCGCCTCACGCTGACCTTTGGTCAACATGCGGTTCTTGGACAACCTGGAGAGATAGAAACAGATATACATGGCGAGTGTGAGTGCAAACGTTGGATGGAGAAGTCCTCGAGGAACGTACCGCGATCAAATCGGGGACGTCTTAAAGCAAGGTCAGGTCAGGAGTACCCTAAACCGACGAGCGTGCATGAAAAAAATTGATGAATCTACGGATGAAGCGAAAGAAGTTTGATGTTTTGTATGTATGTATGGAGAGATAAGGTCAAATAGAAACTAGATATAAGCAGTTTGAGGAACATGGCTGATGTCAGCGCCACGAGGAAATCAGACACCGCCTCACGCTGAAATTTGGACAACCTGGATAGTAGCCGCAAAGGTCGAGTTTAAATATAAAATAAAACATATTATTTTATTACAATAATATATTTTTTTTAAATATTTTATAACATAATTTTCTGCGGGCAGGATTCAAGCATACGTAGTTGGCTTTTTACTTCTAAAAATTCAATGTCTTATCTTATCTATATAGATCAATAACGACACCAGTTTTATTAAAATATAGTTGACCTTGAACTTAAAAATGTTAAGTAGGTACCTGTTTAAAATAATTTTATAGTATTGTTGACCTTGAATTTGAAAATAGTTGACCTTGACCTTGAAAAATATTTAAAAAAGAGGATATGACAAGAGGAATACATGGTTTCCTCTCATCGCCTTATGAGTACCTTTAGTTTATTTTTAATCAGGAGAGACTAACCTGTAAACTGTGTGTAATGTAGCGTCCAACAGACTGGCGTAGTTTTCAGCTTCATTATAGAAATACGCGTGCTTTATGAGGAGCGGGAGGATGGAGTTGCCGATATAACGGTTCATTGATAGAGCCATGTCAGATTCGCAGCCGTCGTTCTGTTGAAGAAAAAATTAGATTTTTATTATTACTTATAATTGAGAACAGAAATTAGTAGAGCGAAGAAATGAATGGGACTCCAAGGTTGCAGATTCAAATCCTTCTGAAATCTAATTTTTAGTTCTTTTTTCCTAAAAAAAAAAATATTTTTCATTCTTCATGTACAGTTATGTATACTAGGTAATCTGTGCTGTCAATGGCACCCACGCGCCAAAAGATCCTTGTACGACTGTACTACCAAAAGTCATAAATTAAATTGTCATGTCAACGTTCCCTTTTTTTATTTATTTATTCTCCCATGTAAGGGAAGGCAAAGAGCTTGATCCCATGCAGCCTAGTCTTCAAAGTATTATTTTGTCTTCAGTCTAACCTACACTAAAATAAAAGCCTACGTTGACAATTTATGAATTTTGTAGATCAGGCAAGAATGCTTCCTCCAATAGTCTGAAGAATAGCTCCTGCGTCTCGATACCATACACTCACAACTCTTGAAATTCAAAAAAAATTGCTCTATAAGTAAAAAAAATACAGGGTGTTAATTTAATTGCGTGCCATAGCTTCAGGGGTGTTTCAGTAACGTATAAGGAGCCCATAAAAAATATTTAAAAAAATCCAACTCAAAAAATAAAAAAGGAAAAGTCGGTAGGTATTTATAATGATTCCCAGAGTTGCGCTGTCTCTCGCACTATAACCAATCGCGCGCGACACGCGAGTTGCAACGACCAATGATAGCGACTCGCGCGCGCTTGGTTATAGTGCGAGAGACAGCGCAGGTTTTGGAATCATAATAAATGCCGAATTTTGATTTATTGATTTTTTGAGATGGATTTTTTTTTATATTTTTTATGGGCTCCTTTAACGTTACTGAAACACCCCCTAAGCTATGGCCCGCAATTAAATTAACACCCTGTATAGTATACTGTCAGCGTACCCTATCCAGCATGGTGGCTGCACGAAGATCAGGCAGGAATGCTTCCTCCAGCAGTCTAAAGAATAGCTCCTGAGTCTCGATACCGTACACACGCTCCAGGAACAGGCCCACGCTCTGCTTGTGACCCGGGATGAGCCCGGACGGCATGTCTGACGAAGGAAACACAAATAAAGTACTTATTTAAAATTGTAAAATGTGTCACGATCATACTATCGGGGTGCCTCCGTGGTCTAGCGGTCTGAGCCATGGGTTCACGACCTAGGTCCCGGGTTCGATTCCCGGCGGGGGACAATGACTTTGTGTTGTTGTTTCTAGTTTGGTTAGGACATTGCAGGCTGATCACCTGATTGTCCGAAAAGTAAGATGATCCATGCTGTCGGATGGGCATGTAAATAGTTGGTCCTGCGCCTGATTTCTCTCTGGTCGTGTCAGTCAATCTGTCCCATCAGAATAAGAGATTGAAGGAATAGAGAGTGCACTTGTGTGTTGCGCAAACATTTGGGCACTAAAAACAAGTCCCGCGCAGTTGGCCGATGCCGGTTTTGTTTCGAGTTTTTAAGAAAATTAAATTATAAAAAATGTACCAGATTTAGGTCTCTCTTCACCGGCAGCAGGATTGTTCAACGTGAAGCGCAGACTCAATACACCCTGTAGATCTTCCAGCGGCACCAAGGAACGCAAGATGGCGCGCGCTCGCAAAGATTCGTTCTTGCCCTGTGAATACATGTCATTTCACATTTTTAAATTTATTAATTTACAAAACCTATAGCTATACGGGTGTAAGGGACTTCACTAGGAAATTCTTTCTGGAAATGAAAATAAAAAAAATTGCTTTCCATTACAAATTGCCCCATAAAGTGATCAAGGATGAAGGTCATTTTGTACGGGAAAATCCAAAAATATGTGACTTTTTTTTAGTGCTATAACAGCGGCATCAGGCGGCATTCAAGATGGTGGCGCCCGTGTCGATGTAGTCCTCATCATCACAACTGTAGGTTCACATGGTCAGGTACCTACCAGTGCTATAACAGCGGCATCAGGCGCGCACCGTCCCAGCAAGTCCACCAGCGTGCAGTAGAAGTTCAAGATGGCGGCGCCCGTGTCGATGTAGTCCTCATTATCACAACTGTAGGTTCACATGGTCATGTACCTACCAGTGCTATAACAGCGGCATCAGGCGCGCACCGTCCCAGCAAGTCCACCAGCGTACAGTAGAAGTTCAAGATGGCGGCTCCCGTGTCGATGTAGTCCTCATCATCGTCTGACTCCGGGAGAGGGTGCGTGAACTGCGAAAGGGTATTCTTCAATACCAGGATGGTATGTTAGGTAGGGTTTCTAAATTTTGAAATGTGACACTCACAGTGTTAATAAAATTTAAATAAAGAAGCTAATGAAACACTATACATTATACCATGGAGGAATATAATATACTACGTACAAATTATACTAATAAATACATAATATTTAAATTCGACTTCAAAGTATCTTGTGTTCACTCAGGCAGTCTTTGATTTCACGCCTTTTTCTACTTTATTTGAGTTGAAGGGGATTTTTTCAGGACTGTATTTTTGTATAGATTACGTTTTCAAATCATAATATCTATTAGCCAAAACTAATTTATTAATTTATTTGAAATGAATCTTTAACCTTTTTCAAGTCAAAAACCATAATTTCAAATTGAAAGTGACCAGATATTTTCTGGGTAAAGTATTTTTCTAGATAAAAATTACCTGAAAACTCTTTTCAAATAGAAACAAAAAACTCAATTCGAATTAAAGGGAACTCACCGAAACATCTCCTTCTCCCTCTAATTCCCTCATCTTCCGTCTATCTGCGATCCTCTCACTCATCTTGTTAGCATCAACAATAGCTTTGAGAAGACCCTCGCCCTCTCCCCTGAGAGCTGGTCCGAGGCACTCCGGTCTTCGGATGAGAAGACGGATCACCAGGTTCGCGTTCTCTTCTACGCTTTCGCCGTTCACCTAGGAATAAGGACAATCATTTATTATAAAAATTGTTTTATATTTGTATATCGGCGTCGATTCTTAAATTATACTAGCTTTTATAATCCTATTGCCTTATATATTTAGATTCTCGTCAAATTTATAAAAGTTACTAGAAAATCAACAGAATTCGAATTCGCAAATTACGCATTTGTACATAAGTAGTATAAGTGGTCTAAAATACGACGTAGATGCCTCTATTCTAGTCCCGTAGTTACAGGTTGTCGGCTCATCGCCTAAATTTGCCTTTACTAACTTTACAGTATATCTGGGAAGCGAAGTAGCTGATTTTGTACATTATCTTTTTATGCATCGCTTCCATTCTTGCAAGTAATGAAGTTGAAGAAAGAAAAACTTTGTCTTACATTTTACGCTACTCCGTAATTATTTTCAGGTTAAGATAAGACATTTACCCAAACACAGAACCGCAGGAAGTCAAGATATCTTTCTCCCTCCACCGGATCCCATCCGAGGTCAGGGTATCCCTTCTCCACCAGCTCAGAGTTGCTCTGCAGCCCACAGCGAGACAGGTACACGGCTATCTTCTCCAGGTAATGCTCTCTGCAAGGATGAGCCGAAGAGAGTATCCAATGCTGTCGAATGGGCAAGTAAATAGTCGTACGCCTGATATATCTCTGGTCGTGTCAGTCAGACTG